>PVKC010000553.1:0-25125 GCA_004027635.1 Crocidura indochinensis | reverse complement strand
CTGGCCACTGTAAGAAGAGCTCTGAACTGAAGAGCAAATACTTGAGAGCCAAAGAGACAGTTTGATCTGACTACTAAGATTTCTTCAGTTCATTCTTTTTGTTTGTTTGTTTAGTATTATATATATATATATATATATATATATATATATATATATATAAAACAAAAAAACCTTCACCAGTGCAAGATTCCCATCACCAATGTCCCAAGTGTTCCTCCTCCCCATCGCACACCAGCCTGTGCTCTAGATAGGCTTACTACTTCACTCATTCAGTCACATTTTGTTATGATGGCTCTCAGTGTAATTATTTCTGTGACTGCACCCATCACTCTCTGTGGTGAGCTTCATGTCGTGAGCTGGACCTTCCAGTCTTTCTCTATTTTGTCTCTGAGAATCATTACACAAATGTATTTTATTTTTCTCAAAACCCATAAATGAATAATATAATTCTGGGTTTATCTCTCTCCCTCTGACTTATTTCAGTCAGCATAATAGATTCCATATACATCCATGTCTAGGAAAATTTTATGACCATTTCTTCTGATGGGTGCGTAATATTCCATTGTATATATGTACATTTTATAATTATACATTTTAATTTTTGAGACACCTAGTGTATCTTATGAATGGAAGACAATTCAATCATTGACATTAAGCTTAAATACTAGTCTCTGCCTCTTCATCTTCCATACTTTCTTCCCATAACAGACTAGTGCCCATGTCTCCAGAAACCTCTAATTGTTCATGATGATGATCAATGCAACTGTTGACAATGTTATCATGGTAGAATTGTAATCTATTTCTTGTCCTAAATTATCTTTTACTTTTTAGAAAGTGTAAAATCTTGTATTCTCCATTATAGTTTTGGTCAATGGTAAAGAATCATATCATTGTTGTCTTGGAGTGTTTACAGAGATTTTGAGCAAAATCAGTTCCATTTTTACATATTTCAAACTTCCATCCAAGGATTTAAACAGTTGTCTGTAAAATGTGAATATGAGATAAACCTAAAAAAGCCAAAATTTTATTTCTCTATGTAATCACATTTCTCCTAAAATAATGTATGTTTTGGGGGCCTGAGTGTAGGAGCAAGTGGTAGGGCATTTGCCTTGCTTACACTGACATAGGATGGACTGCAGTTGGATTTCTTGGCATCGTACATGGTCCCCAATCCAGTAATAATTTCTGAGCACATAGCCAGGAGTAACCCTTGAGCATTATCACCAGGAGTGGCCCAAAAACCAAAAATAAAAATAAAAAAATGTATGTTCTGTTACTATGTGTATTTTTAAGATATATCTTTATTTAAGTACTATGATTGCAAACACACTTGTAGTATGGTCTCAGTCATAAAAAGAACACCCTCCTTCAACAGTGTCCTCATCTCTGTCCTCCCCGACTCCCTGCCTGTATTCAAGACAGACATACTACTTCTATCACTTATTAATATTGTCATACAATAGAGATGAGGACTAGAATGACCTGCTCACAATATGATGCTATTTGTTTTAATGACAAGTACCTCTAAAGTTATTTGTAAAGGGTAAAATGCCCGGGAGATAGCATGGAGGTAGGGTGTTTGCCTTTCATGCAAAAGGTCATTGGTTCGAATCCTGGTGCCCCATATGGTCCCCCATGCCTGCCAGGAGCAATTTCTGAGCGTGGAGCCAGGAGTAATCCCTGAGCGCTGCCGGATGTGACCCAAAAACCAAAAAAAAAAAAAAAGGGGGGTAAAATGGTGCCCCTCGATGTGAGAATTATTGCATTGATTCATACTATTTTCCCCTGAGCTATTATTTTGAAAAAATTAAGTGCAGTTTCCTTTGCCCATAATTTAAAAGCAAGCATTTGTAGTAGAGATGCTGACTCGAAACCTGAGAAACTTAAAAATCTTACATAAGTGGCCCCCTACAGTATAAGTAGTAACTGGCATAGAATTGTTAAGAAATTCTGACTTATTGAATGAATTTATGAGTGCAGGTAAAGATGATGACTATATATTTTCCATTTGCCTATCTCTCTCCTCAATTTTGAGACATTCTTACAAACGATAAGAGAAGTAAGGCATATTGGAAGGTCAAATTTCAACCTATATATTGACGGGTGGGAGTCATGTAATAATAAAACCCATCGATAAAGTTAAATCACAATCTCAGAACAAGGCAGACTGTTGTGTGTGTCTCTTTTTGTGTGTTTTTGTGAACATAAAAAATTAAAAGGATGAAGGGGAATAATTAATGTTGGGTAAGCAGAAAAGAACTTGAGTTCTTTATTGATACTCTCCTTGAGAAATAGTTAAACTTGATATATAATCAAAATTATTATCTCAATGATTTATTTTTATCTATCTCAAGCAAGGGCATAATGTCAGAACTTCTGAAATTAACAATGATCTTAAAAGTTTCATGACATCATACTCCAAATTATTCATTTAAAACTACTCAAATAAACTGTCCCACTTTATTTTTATTTGTATGTAATCTAGATGAATGACAAAAGTATCTTTCTAGATCTCAACAAAGTAATAACATTGTGGAAGAAAAGAATCAAAGACTGGAGAAGAGAATTGAACGGTGTCTCTATTAAATATCACACCATTTTTCCATTTTTAATCAAGTTTAAGATCTAGTCTAAAAATTGGTTGTGTTATTTAGGAGAACTGTCAGACTTTAACATTTTGAAATTTACTGCAACTTGTATCTTCCTTCAAAGGAAATACTTTTTCAAGTGTTTGGTGTAGATTCTAAAGCTAGACTCTTAAAAGGGGATGCACAGAGTTGAGGGGTTTCAGATGGCACATAGGAAATAACACCTCAATTGGCAGAAATTCAGCTGGGAAGTACTATAGGCAATTTGGGCTTCTCCTGAATGGGAGGCAACAGATGGGAAAGAACCGTTCTCTGTTTTAATATCCTCCAACTTTGCCTAACCCATTGATATTCTTTTCTAAGCCTGGGAAAGAATGTCATAGGTATAATTCTGCCAGAAAAAAATCAGGGTGACTCTGCTCACATTTTTTGAATCTCTAAACTGTGTGGTGGATTGACTAACTAGGAGGTTGACACATTCCATGACAATGTTGAATTCAAATCCATAGCTTGAAAATATTTGAAAATATTGGAACATTGAGCTAGGATTTTTTCCACCCAAATAACAGACACCTGTGTTCTATGCCCTTGTACATCTGTGCATTGCCAAGATCAAAATCTTTGCTGTATTAGATGCTTCCACTGTTGTTTGAGGGTTCTTTTATTAATCCCCAAATTTTAACTTCTTTTCCTCATTTTCAAGATAGCTCATCAGTTCTTTAATTATGGTGTCTATAATGATCCACTTTCTTCCATCTTTGTTCTTACTAAATGGAGAAATAGAGTGAGTCACTGTTCATTTAACTAAGAATCATTATCATAAGAATGATGATTTAAAATTTTCATAGATAGCTACTATGCATAAGACATTATTCTGATGCCTTTTTACATATTAGCTAATTAAGATATAAATCCTGATATCATGTATTGGTATGTTCAGCATATATGAATGAGAAACCTAATAGACTTATAGCAATTATTATATTTAAAAATTTTACTCCAAATTACACCAAAATATTAGAGTCCTGATAATTGTGAATAAACTCACCCTATTTAAGTTTGCCTTCCTTTGTCTTCATTATAGACCTGATTTATGACAGGAAAGGATGTGGTCATTGTTATATTTGGGTAAAAGAAGAAAATCAAAACTTAAGCAGGGTCTGGGTGAGCTGAGATATTTCAGAGCAAGGACTTGCCTGTTGTCCGTCAAGAATACGATTCCATACTCCAGACAAGTAGGAAAATACAACAATATACAAGAACTCTTATTAGAAAAAAGAGCCCTTCAATGGTGGTGATTTGAAATAGATATGCCTCTTTAAAATGCAGGGATTGTTATGTGTAGTGGTTTAAATGTTCTTTTGTGTTTCCCCTTCTTACTGCTATGATCACATGACTTTGGATGTCTGTGTTAATTTTTTCTAGAGGAGAACATATTCCCCCTCCAGCAGATATAGATGTAGTGTTTTTGCTAGTAAAAGCATTAACACAATACTCATCCCCAATGCTAAACTCATTGAAGAAACATTTTAACTCTCTTAGTACAGTTTGCATTATCTTCTTTTTTCTTAAATTGCTTTTTCATCATTTATTTCTTTATTTGGGCAATGTGAAAAATAAAAAATAAAGACAGAACACTTAATGGTATTTTTTTCAGCCAGCAAATGTAGTAAATGTTGTAAAGCTTATTGTTTTGATTCCTGTCTCTGCTCAGGAGGGTTAGGGAAAAAAGAATTAAAGTTAGTGCTGAATGAACTGATTACTATATTTATTTAAAATTCTTAGATAAATATAAGGAAATTAAAAGCACTGTACAAATCAATAAAAAGAGAACAGACTGAGGTAAAACATATAAAATGTTATGATTTCCCTGTAACTATGACAATTTGTATCTCTCTATGAATAATCACTCAGGCCAAATGATCTGCTTTATTTATTGTTTACAATGAAAAATTAATTTTATTAGATATGCATAGTCTTGCTGAAATAGAAGAAACAAATGTAAAAGATCTCGTGTGTGTATGTGTTTTTTTTTCTGTGCTTATAACCTTAGCATATAAACTGATAGTTAAAAATATCCATTTATGACATTTTCTTGTACACCAAATCTCAGCAAACAGAAAAGACATCTTCATAAAACCAAATCATAAAATATGTTTATAGATGAGATTAAGTGAATTTTCCTTTTTGGAAGATTGTCCTTTTGTCATCTACTTCTATTAGTTTCTAAATCTGATGTAAATGATGGTAATCAATTTAGTTCTTTGTTAGAGCTTTATCCAAATTATTGTTTTTTCCCAAAGAAATATGTAAATTGAGAAAACTTTGAAATGAGTTCAAATGTATCAGGGAACTCATTATTATCCAATTTATATGTCTGAAGAAGTTTATCAAACAATATTCAAATGTTCATCTACTGTACTTCTGAATACCTTTAAAAAATAATGCTTGGGATTGGAATGATAGCACAGTGTTAGGGTCTTTGCCAACCCTGGACAGACCTGGGTTTGATGCCTAGTATTCCATAAGGTCCCCGAGCTTGCCAGGAGCAGTTTCTGAGCACAGAGCCAGGACTAACCCCTGAGCACCACCAGGTATGGCCCGAAAAGCAACCAAACAAATAAAATTTTTTTAAATCTAAAAAACATAAATTTTACATTCTTTCTGAAACTTTCTGGTCACTTTCTGAGGTCAGAAATAATCTTTATAACAAGAGAAGAAAATATATTAAAATATAGTTAATGTTCTGGAACATGTCATATGTTAAGATAATAGTAACAAATGCCATTAGAACCATCATCATCAATTTTACATTTCCAAGTTAACTTCATGAGGTTAATATTGCAAAATTTAGTACTAGAATTGCCTTGAATAGAGCCAAACTGGGTTTGATCTGTGCATCTTATGTGTTCCCAAGATCCTGCCAGGAGTTATATTTGAGTGCAGAGAACATTTCAGAGTGTGGCCTAAAAACAAAACAAAAAAAATGAGGAACTAAAAATTTAGTATTATAATTCAGATGCTTTGTACCACCTTTCAATGCCCAATTGATTTAATGCTAATTGATCTCTAAGTCATCTCAGTATCAAGTGACTTCTAGTTTTGGTTGAGTTATATATCAGGCTTATTTACTGACCACATTTGTTTGCAATTCTCCATCTGTTACATTTTCATTGAAATTTACAGAAAGGGAAGGACTTGTTTGAATGCCACTATTACATTAACTTGACACATCATTGCCATTAAATCTTGAATTGATTTGAAAAAAAATATTTTTAAGCCTGGAGCAATGGCCTGGTTTCAATCCCCAGAACCTCAGTAGTCCTTCGAGCCTGGCCAGGAGTGATAACTGATCACAGAGCCCCGGAGTAAACTTTGAGCGCTATCTGGTGTGCCTCCCAGATTAAATTACTATTATTATTAATAATAAAATAACAAAATTAATACTGATAATAATTTTAAGTGGATATCTTGTTTTTCTTTGAAAGTTTGTTCAATATAAAATCCATAGTTTTCCATTGATTTCCTCTTTAAAGCAAAAATAAATTTTAGAAATTGCACCTATGATCACATTGTTTATCTGATTTATTCTCTTTTACAGCACAACTTAGCCCCCCCCCCCTTTTTTTTTACAGGCATTATGCCTTAAATGAAAGTATTTTTCCATGACTTTTAAATGATTGTATTCTGTTTCTTGTTAATTTAAGCCAAATCCTGATTTTTGGATATTTTTACTTAGGTTTTCTGCTCGTATAAAAGTAAAAATATTTTGGATTATAAATCCAATTTATAAATACATTTGGATATATCTCTATAGAATAGTGAATTAATTATTGTTAGAAATATATTAACACATCCACTTTATAAATATAAACATAATTTTTAGTACTTATTGTGAGCTTTCAATTATTTTTTGCAAATAATTTATGTCAATTTATGTTCTAGTTTGATGTGCGAAGTAATGCCTTAATACTATGTACATTTAGAATACATTTAGTATGTTATCCCTGTATATGATTATTTTAATTGACAGTTGCATAGCAGTCATCTAATTATTACTTTATCCACTTTGTATTTTTGTTCACATTAATAAAATAATGGGAAATCCTTTTTGATGTGCCTGTGTATTACTAAAAGTACTTAATTAATTGAAAATTCACCCAAGCAAATGTGCCAAATTGACTATTTGACATATCACACCATTTGGTGATTGATGAAATAAATGTTTGAGTAGCAAATTGCTAGTGAAAGTACAGAAAGATTGTGAAGATAGAAATGAAATTCCACTTAATCATAAATTAAGGAAACTATATAAACACTAAATTATACTTAATAAATATATAAAAATAGCACTTAAATTCATGGGTTATTATGATTTTCCAAGGATAGTATAAATGACCTAACTCTAGACAAGTGAATTTGATAGTCATTCTGAATAATTTTCAGGACTAGTTTGATCATGGTTTCTGCTACATATCTCTGTCTTTGTTATTCCTCCAAAGGTTTTCTTATTTTATCAATAATTTATTAAAATCCAAGGTATTTTATTATACATTATTATTTTAAGGTATCAACATATAATGAAATGTAGCATCTTAAATTCTTATTCAAAGGCTAAGATTTCTAAATGCTCCCAAATAATTTTATATTGTATGAAAAGGTGTATAATTCTAATGATTTTTTTCAACATGAACATAGAAATTAATTCATGCTCTTTTCAATACCTAAGAGTTTTAATTGGATATAAAATACATGTTTATATTAATTTGAGTTAATTTGAAGAATAAAATAATTTTACATTTTTGATCTATTCTAAAATTATTGAATTTATAATGTAATAGTTGACTACTTGGTCAACTGTTTATTTAGATTTATTACATGGTTTACATTTATTACTTGACATATTTTGTTTTATAATTATTTTAAAATACCATTGTTATACTATATAAAATTGTCTAAATATATCAAACATGTTCTATATTTATTAATAAAGCTATAAAAATTATATACAAGGTCATGTTTTCCAGCATAAGTACCAATAAGAAGGAAAGTATACAGTATGAAGTATTAGAATATTTGAGAAAAACTATGAAAAACCTGTTAGTCTTTCTGAAACAACAGGTTCCCTTTGGCAAGATGACTAAAGAGTAAGTTATTTGCAAACATTTTCTCTGTGATTCTTGTTCAAATCAAGGAATATTTAGCCCTCTTAATAGTCATGAAATTTATTGAATCCCTAAGTGCATATTTTCTTTTTTATAATATCTTTATTTAAACATCTTGGTTACAAATATGACTGTGATTAGGTTTCAGTCATGTTAAGAACACGCCCCCCTTCACCGTGCAACATTCCCACCACCAATGTCCCAAATCTCCCTCCATCCCACCCCACCCCCACCTGTACTCTAGACAGGCTTTTCAGTTCCCTTATTCATGACTATGTCAGTACTCAGTGTAGTTATTTCTTTAACTGCACTCACCACTCTTTGTAGTGAGCCTCATGAAGTGAACTGGAAGTTCCAGCCCTCCTCTCATTGTCTCTGAGGATTGTTGCAAAAATGATTTTTATTTTTCTTAAAACCCATAGATGAATGAGATTATTCTGCATCTTTCTCTCTCCCTCTGACTTACTTCACTCAGCATGCTAGATTCCATGTACATTCATGTATAGGAAAATTTCATGACTTCTCTCCTGATGGCTGCATAATATTCCATTGTGTATATGTACCACTGTTTCTTTAGCATTAGTCTGTTGAAGGGCATCTTGGTTGCTTCAAGAGCCTGGCTATTGTGAAAAGTGTTGCAATAAATATAGGTGTGAAAAAGGGATTTTTGTATTGTATTCTTAGTTCCTGGGGTATATCCCTAGGAGTAGTATAGCTGGATCGAATGGGAGCTCAATTTGGAGGAATCTCCATATCGCTTTCCCTAAGTGCATATTTTCTAGCTCATTCTACCATTGTAAACCAGATTTGGATTCCTTTTCTCTAGTGTCGTTTAAGACTTTTTTGATTGTTTTGAAATTGACTGAACATATTGGAAAAGAGTTTCTTACACCAAGATTTATTGATATCTCCTACTGATAAGATGCAGACACCATCAACCAGTAATGCTCCCATATCACTTACTAACTATTCAACAAAGATTTGGTCTCATGACTTGCATAGAGTGGAGAGATCTTTTCTCTAACTCATGTATCCTCAATGGCCAAGGGGGTCTTGGACATGTGGGAAGTGACATCCTGATTTTAAAATTACGACCAAAGTTGACTACTACTCATAGTCCATTGGTAGAACAAGTGTTATCATATTTAGTCTAGAAATGGAAAAATTGAATGAGATCTTTGTCATTATAAATGACTGTTATTTATTTTGATTTTTAAAGATATTTTGTTTCCCTTCTAAGGAAATTTACATCTTAACTAGGATAATTATTTCACAGCAGTTTTCTAAAATATTTTGTGGTGTAATGTGGCTTTGTTTTATATCTGATAGAACTCAGGGATTATTTCAGTTCTGTGCTCAATGATATCTCCTGACTCTTTGATAAAGCCAATGTTATATTGTGGTTTGAACCAGGACTAACTACCTGTAAGTAAAGCCCCTTAACCCTTGTACTATACTTCCAAACCTTAGAACTCTAATACCAATATATCTTGTATAATTTGTTGTTATATACATCACCTGCACATTTTTAAATATCTGTAAATCATGGTTTTAGATCTTTTGTGGATCGCATTTATACTTCTAGGCTATATTTTCTCATTTGTTATCTGTTATGTCTTTAATTGTTATCTATCCAGAGTGAACATGTCCTAGTTCTCTCTTATAAACAATCAATTTCTCTGAGGCTGGCGAGGTGGCGCTAGAGGTGAGATGTCTGCCTTGCAAGCACTAGCCAAGGAAGGAGTGCGGTTTGTTCCCCCAAAGTCCCATATGGTCCCTCCAAGTCTGGAACAATTCCTGAGCGCTTAGTCAGGAGTAACCCCTGAGCATCAAACAGGTGTAACCCAAAAAGACTAAAAAAAAGTCACTTTCTCTCAGTGAGATATATGTAACTATTTTTAAGTCTAGATAATTATAAAATTAACTAATATTCAAGTTCTAGATAAAAAGTACCCTCCAAAATAACCTAATACTTCAAGACAGAACACAAATCGAAGATGTAGACTTTGAGAATTCATGTACTCATTTGGTCAAATTACTAATTGGTTTGACAACACCTACTCTTAGGAGAATTTTTTTATGGGCGACGCTTTCACCAAAACGCTGACAAAGTGAACTGCCATGCAGATCGATGAGGGATGTTCTTACTCTGCCCAAGAACTTTCTGCTTTCTGAACAATTATCCATGATTGAATCAATAGAGGAAAAGTGAGCCTTCTTACTCTGCAGTTTTGAAAGATAGCTCACGATTAATAACTCTAGAAATCAGTGTGAAATGAGTAGAAATATAGCTGAATAAAGACAACTGGCATTTCCCTAAATAGGTGTGGCCTCATTTAGCTAACAGATTGATATAAAGTTTTTTTTTTTTATCTTGGATTTCAGGTTTTATTTTGTTGTACCTTTTTTTTGTATCACCAATATTGTGCCTGTATTTTCTCCTGTAGGGCCCTTTCCCCACAACAAATTAGCCATATAGACAGAAGAGCAGCTGTTTCTATTGCATAAACCAAATATTTGCCAAATAGTCTTCTCCTCAGAGTGAAGGGTGTTTTCCATCATTTTAGGACATTCTATAGTTTTCATGATACTCTATGTCATGTAAACTCTATATCATATTTTTTTACATTGTACAAAACAAATTAAATGTTTATATCACTTTATATCTTGTCCATATGGTTCTGGTTGTAATACTAATAGAATGTTTACAAGTAAGCAAAAAACTTGGTGCACCAATAAAAATATTATAATGGTTTGTTTATATAAATGTCATAATGCATAAAATATGAATATTTATAAACTAATACAAATTTAAATCTTTATAACCTGATAGAATGTAAAAGTCTTTTTAATAAATTATTCTTGCAACTTATATTCTTTTAACAAACTTTATTTTAGAGAATATAATTTATGAAAGGGAAACCAGAATTTAATTATATTTGTTGTATTTAATATCTAATTACAAAATAAATAATTTAAAGGTAGAATATTGAGAAAGTAACATCTATTTAAAAGGACAACTTGGTGATGGGAATTCCCCTGATTCAATGTTTATTTGTAAATGGAATATTACCGTGAATATCATGTAAACAACTATGATTAAAATAAAATTAAAAAAAAGGATTAAGGATAAGATCAGAATGTTTCAATTCAATATAAAAGGCATATAAAATGTCTAAAATGTTTTTGGAGCCAGATTGATAGCACAACAGTGAGGGTGATTGCCTTGCAAGTGATTGAACTGGGTTCTGTCTCCAGCATCCGGTATGGATTCCAAGCCTGCCGGGAGTGATTTCTGAATGCAGAGCCAAGAGTAACCCCTGAGAGCTGATGGGTGCAACCAAAAATCTAACAAATAAAATAAAAAGTAAAACATCTTTGACATAAAATCATATATTTAATAAGATTTAGTATTTAAATGATAAGTGAATGACTTGATAATTAAGTATTTTAGTAGATATAAAATCAGAATTATTTTGTTTTATTAATCATACTGTAAGATCTATGTTATAAAAGTGTTGTTTTCTATAGCCAGTTATACTTATATGTATATATTTAAAACCTCCATAATAGTTATAAATAAGCACATGATATACCAGAAAACAAGTGCTTCTGATTGGATAACACTAGTAAAACAAGTACATGACAAATTACTATTGCATAAGCTATTAGTGAAAATATGTTTATGTTAAATATAACATTGTTACTATTGTAAAAATGATTTGTCACAATAGTTCCAGTTATGTATGGTAACCTGGATTTGTTTTTTTTATTAATTGCTTATATATAAGCAGGCATTCTAGCTACAATTTTTGAAATAAAACACACAGTGGATATTTCAAATTTAAATATTTCCATAAAGAGTAATCACATTTTTGTTTGTTTTGGAACCACACCTGATTATCTTCAGTGCTTACTCCTGGCTATATGATTTGTGATCTCTCTGTTGGTTCTCTAGGATCCTTATTCAGTACCAGGGGATCAAATTGGGGTGAACTTGACCAGCCCCTTACCCTCGGAACAATATCTTCAGCCCATCAGTATCTCTTAACATGTCTGTAATTCAGAGATAAAGAACCTGGCAGATGTGACTCCAACGACAAACAATTTTGAAGAATATTCTTGAGAAATTTTACTGCATGAAGAAAAAAATGTAATATCCTCCAAGAGTTAAATAGTTTTAGACAGAGAGAATTTTCCAGAACATTGTTTTGAAATATACAGGGAGTTGCACTGAAATTGACACTTGGAAGACTTTGAAAGCCTTGACAATAGTTGTATAAGAGGATTGTAATTTGGCTATATCATTAAATTGGAATGTATTCAGGAAGCAGATGTGCACAAATAAAGAAGCATCTTAGCTCTGGGTTTGCACTTCTTGATCTTTCTTTTGTTTGCTTTTTTATGAGGACACCCATGGTTTTGTGTTGTTGCTGCATTGTACTTGTTGTTTTAGTCCTCTAAATTAGTTCCCGGCGCTATTAAACTCTTTAGCTATTCAAGAGTCTTCCAGTCTGCAGAATTCCATTTTGTCCACAGGTGGCATAAGATAGAATTCTTCAAGCTCAGTGACTTCTAAATAGTATGTCCCAGAAATCAATGTGAAATAATTTCTGTTTACTATTGAATTAAATAAAATTAGCATTATTGAAAAATGTTATGCAATTTAAATGAAGTAAATTAAATCCAAACTTTTCTTGAGGGAGAAAAAGGAGAGAAACCGTCAATACATGTATTTTTTAAACCTGCCACAATGTACAATCAAGTCTTCATTATACCCTTATCAATTTTTGCTGTGCTATTAAATGATAAACTCCAGTCTTCACCTTGAGAACTATTTTTCTTATTTTCTTAACACTTTTAATTTAAGATCATGATTACAAATACTTTTGTAATTGGTTTTAGTTATAAAAAAGAACAGCCCCCTTCACCTGTGCAACATTCCCACCAATAATGCCCTCCATATCTCTCTATTACAATAATTTCTTAATTTATGTTCATATAAAAACTTATACAGCTTTACTCTATTACGTTTTGGTACAACCACATAACACAAGGAAATAGCATGTGAGATATCTGAAGAATAGCATGAAATAAAAAACATCCTTCTAAAATAATAGTAGAGAAAGAAAAGTAAATGTGGAGAATTTAAGATTTTATAACTTCTTGAGTCATCACTTCACATAAACTCATTTACTGTTGGGCCAACTAAAAAATTAGATATGACTGACTTGTCCAAATCACTCTAGCACGCCCCAATCTTCTGGACTCTTTTGAGTTATATTGCTAACAAAAATCTGATAAAATCTGTAGTGCTAGGACTTGCCCATCATATCCCCTTGATTAAGCACACACAGCTCAGCCTCTTTGCAAAGCAGCTGAGAGAAGCACATGTCACATGTGCTAGTTCAAGCAGAAAAACTTCTTGTGGATACCTAGAGACTTGATACTGAAACAGACTTTCATGCAAAACTCTTGCAAAAACTTGGTGGTCCAAGAAATAAGAGGACATCTTTACATAGGTAAAGTTTGTCAAGGAATTCTTCATGACCTAATATGTGGAAAATTTTTTCTCTGAATGTTCACAATTAGAGAATGTAATTCATAACCAAGATGTGAGAGATATATAAAGACATAACACATACAAAGACAAAGGAAGAGATACAAAGATTTTTCGCTGTAATTCTGACTATAAACATTTCTCCTTTGAGAAAGACCTGGCAATATCAAACCTTTGAACTATTTCATGTAGAGCTCTAACTAGCGGGAGTGTTTACTAAATTATATATCTATTTTATTTTATTTTTGTTGGGTCACACCCGGTGACGCTCAGGGGTTACTCCTGGCTATTTGTTCAGAAGTGGCTCCTGGCAGGCACGGGGGACCATATGAGGAACCGGGGGATCGAACCGTGGTCCGTCCTAGGTTAGCACAGGCAAGGCAGGCACCTTATCTCCAGCGCCACTGCCCGGCCCCCCATATATTTATTTTAGAAGTGGTTACTATCTTGTACTTGGCTTGATTATTTTTTGGAGGAATTTGATATTATGAAAGAGATTAAATAAGATTGTCCTTTGGGAATTCTCAACACTACAAAAAATACTGTGTTATTGAAATTCATTTCACATTATTTTCTTTGTTTTTATACATAACAACATTGGGTATACTATTTACATAATAATGCTCAACATTTATGAATAACTTAGCAAATTTATGTTATCCATCTTCCTTAATGACAGCATTATTATCTCAACTTTTCAATACATAAGCACAGCAGGAGACTTTTGTAACATTCCTAGTACAAAAGTAAAACGCGAAATTTCTAAAAAAGATTGGCATTAACTTGCTTCTCATTCAATTTGGAGGGTTTTTTTTTTTTAATTTTTCTCCTTAAAGTATTTCTGTTCATCATCTGTTTTATTATCTGTTGAGTCAAACATATGTTTTAATTTTATTTCTTTTGCTTTTGGGGGTGGAGAGGTAATACATAAGGTTTTGTTCGGCCTTTACCCTTATCACTGTGTTCAGGGACCACTCCTGAAAATACTCAGCAGACATATGATGACAGGGATCAACCTAATTGGCATAAGCAAAGCAAAATTGTACCTTCTGAACTATCTCCCCAAGTCCCAAATGCCCTTCAAAAATAATTAAAAAACACAGATTTCTAGATATTTGCAAAACTATATATGGTTGGGGGGACACTGAGCAATTATAGCACTAATCCTAGAACCATACTTAGATATCAAGTCCAATGGTGCTGGGACACCATCAAGAGTCAGAGATTGAAAGAGGGGCTGCTGCATGCCAAGCCTGAGTCCAGCCACTAGTGTGATCTCTGTAGCCCCTATAAATATGCAGCATTTTAAGGAACAGAAGTTAAAAGATTCCCAGAGAAGAAATGTGGTCAGAAAATTGGGAACTGAAGATCATAGAGCTGAATATGCTAAAATCAATCATGTGTATAACAGATTGAAAATAAACAGAAAGATTTCAAATGCAGTAAGTTGTAATTAAATGGGTTATTTGAGGTGTTTGGAATAAGTGGTGGACAATTAAATCACATAATAGACACCAAGAAGGGATGAATGGACATGGAAATTTCTCTGGCCAGTCTTAACTACAATCATTTCATGAGATTAGGAATGCACCATTAAAACCCAAATGAGTGACAAATACTGCTCTTCCTACATGAAATGGGAATCCAGCAGTTCCTAGACTACTTTTGACATAAGCTTCCTTTTAATATTTAGGAACGTGTTTTAAAAAATGTGAATGCCTTTATTTATAGTGAAAATAAGTGCTGGCATTCAGAATATAGTTCATAGAAACAATTGAAGTTGGTCAAATTCTGATTATTAGTATTTTTTCCACCTGAGAGGAATGGAATTTAAGAAATTAAAAACCCCATGTCTGATATGTCATCTACACATAGCTGTGGTCAGTGATTACTTGAGGCTTTGTGCTCAGTGATAACTATTCCTGGATCTGGGGGATCATAATGATTGCCAGGATCGAACCCAGTTCAGTCACATACAAATTAAGCTCCTTACCCACTGTGCTATCTTTCCATCCCACTCCTACTTTATTGAAAATGTGAGCGCATTATCTTCTTAAAATTACATAAAGACTTAGCCTTGGTCATTTTTTCCTAGTCTTGAGTTTACGAGAAAAATCTTTATTTTCTATAGGCAATAAATAAATATGATGAAATGTCTTATTTATCAAATTTAAGAGAAAGTAATGCAATGATCTTATTATAGTATTAGACAATTATTTCTGAATATTGCTGATTCAGAAGCAAAAGTATATATGATAAAGTGCAACTATGTGTTATCATACAGGGTCAAGCATTATTTAAAAACTATTACATTGATTCACTACACTATCTACTCTATTGATAACTATGACATAAATTTTATGTGTTATATGTTTCTTTAAAAACAGGTTTTAAAAAGCTATCAAGATTATTTATGAAACTATGGACAGTAATGTTTCAGGCATTCATCACTACAACTCATTTTTGTTTAATTAGCTTATAGTTTTGATCATACACACTAGTATTCACTCTTTTGGTTTTGATGCATAAATGACATCACCTCCACATCAAAAATATGGCCAATCTAAGACACCTGATCAAAATTATTTCATACCCTGTACACCTCCTCATTACTCCTCTAGACTCTATTTTTTTATTTTTGGAGGATGGGGGACACCCTGTGACACTCAGGAGTTACTCCTAGCTCTGTGCTCAGAAATCATTTCTGGCTTGGGGGACTATATGTGACGCCAGGATAGAACCAAAGTCCTTCCTGGGTCAGGCGCATGCAAGGCAAATGCCCTACTGCTGCGCTATTGCTTTGACCTATGGACTCCATTTCTTGACAACATTGTCATTTCTATAATGACAGTTTTTAAAAATAAAAATCTATTATATATGGTCACAGGAAATTTGTGGGTACATAACAACTGATAAATGCCTTTTTATATATATTAGGTCAAAGTTGTATATTGCAAAAGCTAATAATTTCACAAAAATTAAAATGAAAATTTAGGTACTGTATATTTTATGGTCAATATCAATTTTGGTATAGTTTTAATTTATTTTCGTAATATTAGCATATAAAATTATTGATATAAATTCTATGAAGAATGTCCAAAATCTGCTCTAAAGTACTTTTATATATTGACTTAAGCAATATATTGAGAAGTCAGAATAATAGTACAGGTAGTACAGTGGGTAATACAGTGGGTAGTGCTCTGACCAAATTGGATTGGATTTCTGGTACTCCAATAGGATTCCAGGACACTGCCAGAAATGATTATTAAGAGAAGAAACAGTAGTAAACCCTGGCACAGCTAGGTATGGTCACCAAGGAAAACCAACCAACCAACAAAAAGTTCAATGCATTGCTAAAGTCATATGAAAAAAATATCAACTATTTTTTTGGGGGATTGGATTTTGGGCCACACCAGTGATGCTTAAGGGTTACTCTTGGCTATGCACTCAGAAATTGCTCCTAGCTTGGAGACCATAAGGTCAGTCCTAGGTTAGCATTGCTTGCGCCAACTCTTCGGCCCTGAAAAAATCAACTTTGATTTATTTCAGGGTTCTAACATTTTGACATGTGAAAAGTAATGAATGTTATACAAAACAAAAGGAAAGGGGCTGGAGTGGTGATGCAGGTCATAAGGTGTCTGCCTTACGTGTGCCGTCATAGGACAGGCCAGTGGTTCGATCCCCTGGAGTTCCATATGGTCCCCCAAGCCAGGAGCGATTTTTGAGCGCAGAGCCAGGAGTAACCCCCGAGCGTCAATGGGTGTGCCCCCTCCAAAAAAAAAAGAAAAAACAAAACTGTGGTAATGTCAATAGAGGTATGAAAATTTTGGGAATATTTAACATCTATTCAAGAAACAAAATTAACCTCTTAACAAAATGTAAAAAGAAGGAAATTTTCTCAGCATAATAAAGATTACTTGTCTAACCACACTTATTCAATATAGAATAAGTAGCCAGGCTATAGAAATTAGGTTTGGAATTAAGTATATAACTCAAATTAGAAAACTATCCCCACTTGTATAATGTATATAATATATATGTATTTTTACTTTCCTTTAACCAAAAACAATAAAATGACTAAATGTACTACTATGTCTCAGTTTATATTTTGTTTCTTTCAGTGTGGGCATCTCACAAATTATAAAGATCAGTAATCTTTAGGTGACTTACATAGTCAAAAAACTATACTAGAAAATGTGAAAATATAAATGTTTCATTTTAATTATTTATTTTCTTTTAAATCTCTATTACTTTTGTTTAAATTTAAGTACAATAAAATAAATGTACTGCAGTTTAATATCAATGTGAACATTTTATGTGTTTTAATTCACAACTGAGAAAAAATATCTATGCATATGCCTGTTTCTTTTCAAGAATTTCTCTGGAGGGACCTGGGTGGTAGGACAGCTATAGGGCATTTGCCTTGCATGTGCCGACCCATGTCAGACCCAGTTCAATCCCTGGTATCCCATATGACCCCTGAACCAGGAGACATTTTTGAGCACAGAGTCAAAAGTAGCTTCTAAGAGCTGCTGAATGTGGCTCAAAAAATAAAATAAAATAAAATAAAATAAAATAAAATAAAATAAAACGAAGCTCTGGAAAGATAATGTTTTTGTGAGTATTATAATTCTTAAAAAATCTTAAATATATTTTTAAGTTTCCTGACTTAAAACTAAAGATATCTTTAAAAACTCTATTCTTGGGGGCCAGAGAGATAGCGCAGAAATTGGACACGTGCCTGATCCAGAACAGACCGCTGTTTGATCCCCAGATCCTTAGAGTCCCCCATATGGCCCCCCAAGCCAGGAGTGATTTCTGAGAGCATAACCAGAAGTAACCCCTGAGTATCAATAGGTTTTGGCCCAAAATAAAAACGAAACAAAAACACCAAGAAACCCAAAACTCTGTTCTTGTTTGCAACTTGTATCAACTTTGTACTGATAATAGATAAAAACCATTTAAATTGTCATTCATTATATAACAATTTGCCCACATATTAATTTGTCTTCAAAATTATCTTGAGGTCATTTAAACCAGCTGACTTCCTCAATTGACTAAATCAAAAAGATTTTAATATTAGGGTTACATATTATAAGCAATGGTTTCTTAATGTAGCATTCATCTAATCAAAGAGTAAATCACATTAACTTTCCTCTTATATTGAGAATTGAAATTGTGTCTATGTTCATTTTAACCCTATTACTAAAATCAACTAAAATAAAAGTAGAAATTAAACTTAGATCTTTGATACAGTCTTGAAAATGAAATGCTGGGGCGCATTGAATGCCCATTTTGGTTTTTGCTGAATGCAGGATAGACCATCATTAATTTGCCATCAGTGGACAAAGTGAAATGGCCAGCTGTCTCAGCTTGATATGCATACCTAGCACTTTAATAGGCTGGCTCTGGTTCTGCTGAATTTGGTCATAATTCTGGTATTATTTCCCACCAAATTTCTCCTTCTGTCTTTGCCTGAATCCCAGGCTCTACCTCTTCATTTATCCATTGTGCTTTATATATACAGGCTCATCAAAACCTCATCAACTGTAGGGCACCTGGAGGGCTAAATTTTCTAAGCCCCAAAAGCTGTTATTTCGTGCCAAAGCTCCACTAAACCAATCATCTTGTTTCAAAAAAGAGCTACCCAGGACACAGAAAACAGGATATGAAGAATCCACAAGATAATTTTGCATAATAGTGCATTTTCTGAAATTATGTTTTATTTATCATAATCAATTATATTTTGGTTTTACAATATTTAATTCTCTAGTTATAGATTTCACTTTGTTATAGGTAAATTATATATAACCAACGTGTAGCAATGGCCATAAGTGAATGAAAGCTGAAACTGTATCCGCTTTTATTTTCTGTTTTCTCCATAATACAAAGGGATTTCAATAAAGTAGTTTAATTCAATGCAACACAAGAAAAACATTTAAGGTTCAATGGAAAGTATTCATGTTTTACTTTGATTTTGACATTTTATTGTGATACACAAAAATATAAGAAACAAGTAACAATAGCTATTTGCTATTTATTTAAAATGTGATTAATATTAAGGATCTCTTATTGATATGTCCCTCTGTGATAGGTCATCGTTCCTGAATCCCCAAGAGGTATCCCCTTAAAATAGAACCACTAGTAATCTTTGAACACTGTCAAGTGTACCTCCAAAAGAATTTTTTTTAAAAAATATAGATATTTAAGAATAAAAAAGAACATTTGAAAAGCTCTAAAAAACATTGTGTGGCCTCCAAATTAAAATATAATAAAATAGTAACAAAATTTATACTATTTACATTTGTTATGATCCATTTGCTTAGAGAAAATAGTAAGGAGTATAAAATATACCAAATAGGAGGAGCAAAATATGTTTTAAAAATGATTTTAAGCTTAGAAAACTTAGGAAAAAAATTCAATTGATTTTTTCAGACTTCTTATTAGAAAATTTGAAGCAAAAATATACTTTTCCTAGCTATTAATTTTTTGGTAATTTGTTACTCAGTAATAGAAACAAAAAGTACTAACAGTAACAATACTGACAGTGTAGCAGACACAAACTATACAATAGAGAAACTATTATTGATTATGATATAGTGTTGGGCAGGATTTCAATAATATTTTTGTATTTGAATTTATGATGTCACACTTGAAAATCAAAAGGATGGATTTTTCTAAATAAATACTAAATCAATAGCATGCTTTGCAAAAAGGATCCCCATCTACCACTTTTTTTCTTGGAATGTTTTTTACATGAAAAGAGCTATAAAAGCATTAAAAATGTTTTGGATCAGAGTTCAAAATATATTGATGTATATATTGATGTAGATAAACTTAAAATATATTACACTGGTTACAAACCTCCTTTGAATCTCACATTTCTTTCATTCAAATGATCTTTTATTTTCAAACTTCTTTGTTTTCTGTTGTTTATTCCTGAAGTTCCAGAGATTGCAAGTAGATATTTCTTGGTTACTATTTGTCTCTGTGTGTCTGTGTGTGCCTTTGTGTGCATTATGCGTGTGTGCCTTGGAACTTACTGCAGTGATCAAATCTTAAATATTGACTCTATTTTCGGGCATCACATCTGGCAGAGCCCATATGTTGCCTGGGATCAAACCCATATTGCTTGCATATATTCATGCTGTACTACCATTCTGGCCCATAGAGTGAGTTTTTCTTTTTTTTTTTTTTTTTTTTTTGGTTTTTCGGGCCACACCCGTTGATGCTCAGGGGTTACTCTTGGCTAAGCGCTCATAAATTGCCCCTGGCTTGGAGGGGACCATATGGGACTCCTGAGGATCGAACTGCGGTCTTTACTTGGTTAGCGCTTGAAAGGCAGACACCTTACATCTAGTGCCACCTCGCCAGCCCCTAGAGTGAGTTTTTCATGTGAAATGAATGCTAAGAATTTCATAGTAAAGAATAGAGTTGGGATTTTTGTCTATTTGTTTGTTTGGAATGCACAGATAATTTATTTCTACCTCAGGGTTCACTCTTGGCAGTCTACAGAGCACCATATGAAGTGCCAGAATTGAACTATCCTTTTAGCTAGAACTGGATTGTAGAGGTAAGCTTAATGTAGTCTAAGCAAACACAGATTTGTAATGTATCCCATCTGAAACATGCATAAACTTATATCAGTAAGCATTATGAGAGTTTATACTATTTTGCTACATCAATAAACATTTTAAAATATTTAGAAAGGTTCTTTTTATCCTGAATATAGTTAAATAAAAATATGTCAGTGCCATATTTGATCACATCAATCACATCAATCAAGCACATCCATCGCTAAAGATTTTCAAAAAGATCCAACATAATGGCGCTGTATTTCATAGGATAATAATGATAAAGTGTAAATTAATATTAGTCATCTCTACAGATATAAATTTTTAGGGAGCTTGCAAACTCCCTTATGGCAAATCCTATACTTCTGAGCTCAGAAATCACTCCTGGCAGGCTGGGGAACCATATGGGAGATGTTAACCTAATGGCTTTGTGGCTATTGCATCATTGTTATTCATCTCACATCACTAAGATAACACTTATTAGAAAGTCTGGGAACAGTGTTGTAGGGATTTTGATGAGAAAGGGCCCTTGACCTAATATTGATGACTTTGTTTTCCAGAAAATCATTTATGGAAGACAAAATGTGATATGTCTCTCTTTCTCTCTCTCTCTCTCTCAAAAAAAATCAAATAAAATACCCTTGTATTATTCAGTGCTACTGCTTCTGGGCACTTACCCCCTAACCACAATTACAATAATTTATAGTAAGTTGTGAACACCCATGTTCCTCAAAGTACTTAGTACAATGGCCAAGACTTAGAAACATTCAAAATTCTCATTTACAGATGACTGAATCAACAAGTTTTTTATTTATTCTTACACAATGAAATATGATAAAGTTCTAAGTGGGATAAAAAGGGCTTCAATTTTCCTAGACATGAATGAAACTAGGTGTTGTGTTAAGTGAGGTAGGTCAGAAGAGACAGGACAGTTCCAGAATGATCTCTTGAATCTGTCAGACTTAAAATTACACAGTGTGGTAGCAACAAAGGACTATAACAAGGACCACAAATTAAATGTGAGAGTGAGGTCTGAAATGTAGGGGCATTGGGCAACTTGGGAGGGAGGTGGGTGGGTTCAATGTGGAAAGCATAGTTCTTAAATTATGTACATAGGAAACCACTATACTGTAACAGTTTTTTAAATCATAGTACCTAAATTAATTTTGGGGAGTGTCACACCCAACTGTTCTCAGGAGTTACTCCTGGCACTGTGCAAGTGCAAAACAAAGCAAAACAAAAAAGAAATCATTCATAGCAGGCATGGGGACTATATGGGAATTGAACCAATATAAGTCTTGGGTCGACTGTGTTCAAGGAAAACTCCATACTACTGTGCTCTCTCTCCAGACCTAACCTAAATTAAGACATTCAAAATAGGTATTATCATTTGAAACTGTAACTGGTTCATAAAGGTTCAAAGGAGTTCAGAGTTAATGCTAGAGAAAAATAGCCACAACAGTTGATGTTATGGCAGTGGTACAAATTTATCAGTCTTTGATTATAGGTAAACAAAATAAGAAAGAAAGAAAGCATAACTAGGCATTGTCCTAGAAACCTTTAACATCATTCTGAAACACATGAAGAAATTTTACATATCAAATCTATTAGTCAAATGACTCTCATTCCCATAGATAAATGCCATGTGATTAAGACACACTTCATCCTTAGCACAGTCAAATGAAAAGTGGTACAAAAAAGTCTGATTAGTGGTCACATTGTAAATACACATTCTTTCTAATGACACGCATAATTAACATAATTCCTTTTTTTCTGGGAGCAATCAAGTCTCCTCAAATGTTGTTTTTTATGCTAAAAGAAAGGTACTATGTCAAAGAAAGAAGTGAAAATGTATTCACATAGGATTGTTATATTGTAGGCTTAGCTAGTTCAAATACAATATAGCTATTTAGTTCAAAATATCTTGCCAGTATGCAGATATTCCATTATTTTAGAAATGAACTTATCACAATTTAAGTAATCCAAGACACAAAAAAAAATGTAAGTGCTGATACAAAACTAAGGACAGCTGGTCTAGACAATTACATAGAAATTAAGGTACATGTCTTATATAACTGGTCACCTTTGATCTCCAGACATTGCCAGGAATGATCACTGACCACAGAGAGAAGGAATTCCTGAAGGATGTATCTCAAATAACAAACAAATAAGTGCATTAAATAATGTCAATATGGGCTTAACTTAAAAACATAGTAGTGGGTACTGAATAGCACTTTATATCAACTCATGATATATTTCTTGCCACTCTGTTTTGAGTGAATGAGTATATTGAGGTAAAGAAAATATTTTACTACAATTGAACCTCCCTTGAGTCAAGGCAGTCTGATTCTAGGTCTCTGAGTCATTCTCTGATTCTGAATGAAAGAAAGAAATGAAGATGGAAGGAAACTTTGTCTTTTATAGAAAAATAAATAAACATAGAAGAAATCCAGGTTTCTTTGAAAATCCAGGTTCTCGGGCATCGTTATCCTTGATCTACCTGCAACAAAAAGAATTGGAACCAAAATGCTAACCTCTTTTAAATCCCAACAGGCAAATGGTTATTTTTAATACAATGACCCAATTGTGCATGGCAATACAAGGTCAGCATAAAACTCCAGAGAGAGCTGGAATGATCAACTTCGTTTTTATTCGTTTATATTGCAGAGAACAGTATAACCTTAAAGTAGCATCCTTTGATTTTAGTTTAAATTGTTCCCCAGAGCTGCCCCATCCTATTAGATTAATTTGATCATTTCTGGTAAGGGGTTGGAGAAGATTGGGCTACCAAATGAACTAAACATACTGGGTTATTACAAAAATACCCCTGGCATTTCTGAAGAATGGTAGAAATTATTCCACAATAACAGTGAAAGAAATCAGAGGAATGGTATGCATTTTTTCTAGATCATTAAAATGTGATAATGTCAGGTCATTTGGATTATGTCATTGAGGTCATGCCCTAAGTTACTAGGTCTCATTTTATTGGAAACTGACAACACAGAATGACTTACAAAAGAAATTTTGGAAAACTTTCTATGAGTACAAATCAGGGCTGTTTAAATAGGGAACTTTAATCACATCATTAGTCCTAGACCAAAGAATAACTGACATTTCTATTTATTTTGGAATAAACAGTTTTATTTCATATATACATATGTGTGTGTACTTATTGAGCTCACAAACTGATGAACATTGTCAAGTAAATAGACCATCTAGAACATTCAAGGTTATAAATATATCCAACATCCCTAAGAGTTTCTTTATGTCCATTTTCATATTTCCATTCATTAAAGATACCTAAAGTTAGAAATACCTTTTTCCCAGTATTTTTTAAATTAAGTGTTGTTTGCTGAAAATTCAATACATTGTTAAAATGAAAAATGATATATTAACTATGGAAAACAGCAGCAAAATATTTGAAAAACTTAACAATAGAGCCAATACATAACTAAGATAACTGTTTGAGGATACATATGTAAGAGAAATTAATCGGCATCTAGATCAGCATTCTACACTCTCATATCTACTGATCCACTATTGACAATAGCCACGGAAAGAGACCACAAATTTAGTGGGTAATAAAAAAACTATGCTATCAGCAGTGAACCTTAACTTTCTGACTTGCCCTTCCATTTTTATTATTAATCACATTCCCTTTTTATTTTCAAAGAGGAATAGAATCCAAACTTTCCTGAGAACTTTGTCTCAGACGTCTGCCAAGTTTATAGTGCTAACTATATTTTTAAAAATATCTTATTGCCCCTGATCTTTTCAAATCATGTAACTATTTTTGTGATATAAAATAAGAATAAGTAGATGTAAATATATCAAGTAATCTCAATTATATTTTAAGCATATTGTAGCATCATCCCAGATGGTGCAGAAACAAACTGGTTAGTTTTTCTGAGAAGGGCATTCTGGGACTTCTATTGCATGTATAAACAATGAAAAGAGGAAAAAAGGGAAGAAGGAAAGAGAGAAAGGGAGAAGAGGAAAAGAGAGAAAGAAAAATAAATAGTAAGAGAAATAGAGAATGGCATAAAAGGAAAGAAATGAGTGAAAGTGAAAGAAAAAGAGAATGAAGAAAGAAAGAAAAATGAAGGAAGGAAGAATGAAAGAAAAAAGGAAGAGAAAGGAAAGAAGAATAAAAGGAAGAAGAGAAAAAGAAAAAAGAAAGGAATGAAGAAAAGAGGAAGAAAGACAGAAAGGCACAAATAAAGGAAGAGAAAGAAAGA
>PVKC010000552.1:18724-64484 GCA_004027635.1 Crocidura indochinensis | reverse complement strand
CCCTGATCTAAACTTTTAAACTAACTTGAGTAACCTTTAATATTTAGCTTCCTAAGTCATGAAGTTGCCTTTTCAAAGTCTTATGTCACAGAGTCAATAGTTTTCTCAAGTTGGATCACAGAAGACTCCCTCAAAGTGAATGGCCAGTCGCTCTGTTCCACTTTCCTTTCCCTTCATTACAGGCCATCCAATATCCTAGTGTTCCTCCGTTCTCACCCCAGCAAGTGCTCTGTTGTTGAAATGTGTGTGTGTGTGTGTGTGTGTGTGTGTGTTAGGAAAACACACAAAAATGTGTTCAACACATGCTTCAATTCCAGGAACAATATATTCAGATACAGATCTTTACACAGAGAATGAAGAAGGCAAGTCTGGCACCTGGCACTAATATAGCTGAGAAGTAAATATTCTTTTAGAGCTTTCAGGCCAGTGGCCAGAGCATTTTTTTCAGGCCATCCCTATCAGAACCATCAAGAACCCCTCACAAACCCTTAAAGGTTATTCAGGCCCCTCAGTGGTCACCAGGCCCCTCTCCACTGGACATACCTCTAGTGATTGTTGTTGCTTCCAATAGGAAAGATGAGAAGTACTGACCAGATCAGCCAACTGGGTGTACCCAGCATCACTTTAAAAGTCAATTTTATTTTGTTTCTTAGTTTGCCAAGATCCAAGTAAGGTTAGAACAAATGAACCAAATTCTTCTTCTAGGCAACAACTTCCATGGAATCCATTCAATTTTTGTGACTTTCAGTTCTTCTTTGGCAAGGCTTTCTTTCTATCCTGACAGAATTGGCCTAAGAATCAGCTGTTCTCTCTAATTTTTGCTCATTCTGATTTATATAATATCTTGACCTTAGGTTGAAATTTTATCTCTCCTACTACTAAAGAATGATAAAACTGTCTTCCTTAACCTTCAGTAGTGCTACACTCAACTCATGTTTAGATCACCAGTATGCAGTAAAGCAGCTCCTATGTCTCATAACAA
Organism: Crocidura indochinensis; assembly: GCA_004027635.1. Taxonomy (NCBI): domain Eukaryota; kingdom Metazoa; phylum Chordata; class Mammalia; order Eulipotyphla; family Soricidae; genus Crocidura; species Crocidura indochinensis. The sequence continues at coordinate 63,502 of PVKC010000552.1, read as the reverse complement.
CTGCTTTCAAGTCATTGCCTCCACTTTAAAAAGTGACAGATAATGATAAACAGAGCTTAAGAATCTTGGAAAGGCAATAAAACAATTTAATAAAATATTATACAACAGCTCAAAAATTAACTTTGGGGGCTTTTGCAGTTACCAGATGGTTTTATTTTCTATTTTTTGGAAACTGACTAATCCATTGAGTGATCCAATGTGGCCAATAAAATTTCTAGGAAGCAGAAAAGATGTAAACTACTTTATTACCATACTAACGTCCCACTCCACACACTCATCAAGATCCCCAGCCTCTTTTTTGGTTTCTTCCATGTGAAAGGGGAGGAAGAGATAGTTCACAATCTTCACTCTGACACTTTCTGGGGCTGTAGTGAGATCTGCAGGACAGATGATGTGAAGATGTGAAGCTGGCACTCATTTGAGTAGGGATACCGAGGCTTAGACTGCTGGCTTAGTCCCATGCTTTTCAGTCAAAAGGATTTGGAATAATGAAAAGTAAGAAGATTGGGAGTGAGGCACTTCCATCCCAATATAATAGATGTTTAATGACACAAAGTATAAGAAGAGCTAGGATGTCTGTGCTAACCTACAGAGGAAGACATGTCAACACTAGCAGAATCGAGGGGCATTGGGGATATTGGTGAGGTTAGGGGTACAGGAAGGACACAGGTGTTCAATTTTCACAGGCATTTCTCTGTATCAATAGCTTGTCTGACTTCTCTGTTTGAAGACTTTCCTACAAAATTATTGGGGGGCATGGAGTCTGCAATTTAGGCAGCCAACATTGCCATTATAAATCAGCCAGGTTTTCCTAATTCCATAGAATGTCCTATTTATGCAACAGGAATAAACGAAGTAGAAGGGTGTGAATTAGAGTTTCTGAGAGGTCTGGGAAATAGTTAACCCTAAGTCTAACCTTAAGCTTCTATTAGTTCTGTGGACAGACAAGTCCCTCCATTCTCTCCCTTCCCTGCAGATTGAAATCTTCAGGAGCCTAACCTTCGAAGTTATAAAGTTAGGATGTAAACTGTTCAGTATTTGTGAATGGTACAGAAGCTGATTCCTAAAGTTTGCGCTACTAGAAGCTAGTTAGTTAGATCAGTGATTGGCAGCTGCTCACAGCTGCTCAGTGTTGGCATGGCTCCCATGGCAGTTTCCTCAGGAGGCACTATATATACCTACTGCTAGTATTGGCTATTAGAATGGTAGAAATCTCATATGGCAACAAGAAAGTGAACTATGCACTATGGTGCATCACACGCCAGTATGATTACTAATATATTCTGAATACTTTTTGCACCCATTCTCAAAAATAGTGCATACTTTTTCTGCATTGGCCCAAAACAGAACTGTTGAGTTGCAGGCATTTTTTTTTTTTTTTTTTTGGTTTTTGGGCCACACCCAGTGAAGCTCAGGGGTTACTCCTGGCTATGCGCTCAGAAGTCGCTCCTGGCAGGCACGGGGGACCATATGGGAACCGGGGGATCGAACCGTGGCCTGTCCTAGGCTAGCGCAGGCAAGGCAGCAGGCACCTTACCTCCTGCGCCACCTCCCGGCTCCCAAGGGCATTTTGAAGATGGATGATGACAAGGAAGAACTGAAGGGAAGGAAGATTGGAAGGGGGCTGGGCCTTCCTGGGTATCTCATCACGAAAATGAGTCCACAGGCTGGATCTGGGGCCACAGCCCATAGGATCAGATGCCATGCATACCCATGAGTGACCCTTGGGTACAGAGCCAGTAGTGTGAGCCCTGGGTGTGGCCAAAACAAAATAAAAATATCACAAAACCTGAATTTAATGAAGAGATGATTTTTATTCTTGTTTGTTTGTTGTTTTGGGGCCACAACCGGCAGTACTCAGGGGTTACTCCTGGCTCTATGCTTAGAAATCACTGCTGGTAGGCTCGGGGGACCATATGGGATGCCGGAATTCAAACCACTGCCCTACCATGCAAGGTAAATGCTCTATCTCCATGCCATCTCTCTGGCCCTCATATTCTTAGAATAGATAGCATTTGGGGATCATGGTCCATTCCCATTCACACAATGTTTCTGTTTGCGACTATGTCAAATGAAAGGAGAAAGAAGTAAAGGAAAAGAATGCTATTGTGCTAGTCATTTGAGAGGAAGAATCACATGAGTGATCAGTATTCAACTAGTTTACTTCAAAAATCAAATAATAGGGAGAGGGGGAGTGAGAGAGAGTGAAAGAGAGAGTGGGAGGGAGGAGAGTGAGAGAAGGGGGAGAGAAAAGGAGAGTATACTTTGGAAAATGAGAATCAGAAATGACAACCCAGAGGATGACACAAACTATCAGTGAATCAAATATATAGGCCAAGGTTTGGGATCCAGAATAATGAAATCGAACTCAGTAATAAAGACAAATAGCTCAAAGAAGATAAATAAATGGCTAATACACACATGAAGAGAGCTTTCGCCATTAGACACAAACCACAATGAGATGCCCACTGGGTGGCCACAGCTACAAAGACAGTGCTGGCAGAAACATGGAGAAGAACACACACTCCTGGGGAGGAGGAAAGGAAAAGGTTTGGAAAAGTCTGGGAGCATGTCAAAGGTGATCACATGACTCAGCACCCCAGAGAAAGCAAACCTTTATCTACAACAATGTGAATGATGGACATTCACAGCATCCTTCACAAGAACCCCCAGATGAAAGCAAACCAGTGAGTTGTAAAACGAAGCCCCAAATAAGATCCCTGGCACCATCACAGTAGCCTGATGACCTCTGAGCCCCACTGGTCCTGAGCAGCAGGGAACAGCTGGACCCTACTAGTGAATGGTCAGGCCCTACTGTCTGGCCAAGTGGCCCCCAGACCCTTGAACACTGTAGGAGACTCTACTTCCCTCCCACAGGAATATGTGGATGAACTGTGAGCACATGATTCATGAAAGGGATTGGTCACAAAAGCCACATGCTGAACAACTGCATCCCTATCAAAGTCCAGAAGAGAGAAGTCACTGACACAAAAAGGCAGATTAGGGAGTAATAGGTATTCGGTGATGGAAGAACTGGGGGAGGAGAATATTTGGGGGGGGGTTCTTTTGGGAGACCATAGAAATGGCCCCTATTGACTGTGATCCCAGTAATGATCTCTCAATCATTCTAAACACACTAAACTATACACCTTAAAAGGGAGAATCTTATTTTTTTTCTGAGAATTTCATTTTTTAATATATTGGCTATTCTATAATATAGGGCAGTAGTCATCTGATCAGACAAAAATTTAAGTCCATGGCACAGGGCTTACCCAGTTCATCCAATTACAAATTTCCATTTTATCCTGAAAGCGAAGGGGCCTGGTTTCTTCCTAAATCCGCAGACCTTGGGACAGAAGAAATTACCCCTCAGCTTAATAATCAGACAAGACAAGTGAGGACTGATCCAAGAAAGTTCCAGAAAAGACCTAAGCCCTGGCCTTAAGTACTGGAAAAAAACTATAAAGCAGAGAGTTTAATGCCCATTTCTCTAAGAAGGCCTGGGAGCCTGAACCTGGGAATGTCACACTGGAAACTGGAAATGACAAGTATGGAATGGAGATATCTGCCCCTTAGGGAGGAAAGGGGAGTCCCACTTGGGGTGGGCTAAGAATAAGGACCCAAGAAACTATCGTTCTACCAGGAAGGAGCAAGGGAAAGGTGGAAGAGCAATGGAGTACAAAGAGTGGTCTGCGTTAGCTTGGATGGTTTCCTGAGCTTCTGGTCAGGGCCCATCTATTTCCCATTCTGAAAGACTCTGGGAAGCTGCAGGATGCAAAGAAAGGGCTGGAGTGTGTGACCGTCACCAGTGGGTCTGCAAAGGTTCACAAAGAGGACAAAGTGGTTCCTTCCAGCTGCTAGCCTCCCTGAGGATTCCCTTTCAACCCCAAGAGAAAGCTGCACAGGGAATCAGAAGAAGTTTCTTTTAATCAGAGGGCATTGTTGAGAAGCAATCTGTGGCGGAAGAAAGTTAATGATCAGCCAAGAATGTTAAATGGCTGGGCCCTCTTTATTGGGACCACACACACAAAAACTGTCGATGTGAACTTCTCTGGCCAAATCACTGAGAAATCTGTCCAAGGCAAGGCCCATACGGAACTGAGCTGTTTGTGGAGCAGTTGCCCAGCATTCCAACCCACCCCAGGCTCCCTCAGAGCTACTTTTAACCAGATACGGTTGTCCTGCAAGTCTCACAGGAATCCTGCATGTTACAATCAGGACTAAGTGTAGGATCTTCATCTAACCTTCCCTGGAATTAAAGCATTATAAAGAGAAATGAACAACTGCTTTCAAAAATCTCTGACAGAGCAATTTAGAGCCAAATCTCAGAACAGTACTTTGTAAAACAAATCAAAAACTTGCTTTCTATGTGTAGGCTACTGCAAAAGTTATGTGTGGCATTTTGAACAAAAGTTATCTGTGAGATTACTTAAGGTAACAAATTTTAAAAAGGATTTTCAAAATATAAGGGGGGGTAGTATTTTTAAAGGTAACAGTTTAAGTCTCTTACAAATTAGATTTTGATGATTAGCCTTCAAAAAAAAAATATGTGCCTGAAAACTTGTTCCCATTAAACTGGCTCCTGACTTGAGTTTGCTCCGAGAACCATGAAGATTCAGAGTTATGAAGAGGTACACTAGCTAACTGCATTCAATTATGAGTGGAGTCTTTTCAATCCAAAGTGGAGTAGAAAAGACTGGAAACCAGGTACTCTCCCCTCTTCGTGTCCCAAGCTGCCAGTAGGTGGAAGGACCCTGTCTCCCACACGAAAAGGAAGCAGGAAAACCTATAAATCCCTTCACATTTTTCTGTCACGAGTCTAGTCTTAATGAGATGTTTGGTTAATACGATTTCAAGATTTTTTTTTTTAAATGACTAGCTACCATTGCTGGTAGAAATTAATGATGGCCTTTAAAGAAGCTCTTCTCTCTCAAGTTACAGTTTACAAAATGACAGATTCATCTTACAGCTTCAATTGTGTAAACTGGTGACAGAATCCCTCCTGGTACTCCAGGCGTTTTCACACAACAAAGCCAGTGTCTGAGCTTGATTTGATTTCATGCTGTCACCGTGGCCAACACAGAAGACTTCTGACAAGCCCAGGTGTGGGATCACAACTTGTTAGGTCACGTCTGATATTTAATGCAACCTTGTCTTATAAAACCCAGACATATATCCTCGGATAAGTTGGATGCTTAAGGAAGTCCCCTTTGTCTTCAGACCAAAAACTATTAATCTTTGAAACCTCAGTTTAATTGACAGCCTGTGATAAATAGGCTCTGGAGCCCCACCCTTGCTCCCTAGAACAGGCATGCTGGGGTGCAACTTCTGTTACCTGGGTATTCGCCTGCAGGTTCCTGCATGTGGGCCTGGAGGCAACTGTCTACTCTAAAGCTTTCTTTGTTTCCACAGGCCAGGTGGGAATAGGCTTTGTCCCTAGGCCCCAGCACAGTTAGGAAAGAGAATGGGGCGACAGTGCTAATCCTCACACCCTCTACAGAGTCCTGGGTTTGAGGTAGGGGAGGGCCACAAAGTGCCTGAAAAGGGCAGACCAAAGTCCCCCTGGCTTTCCAAGGACCCACCCTTGAATTTACCTGATCAAAGCCTAGGAGGAGAAAAGGAGGGAGAATGGGGAAGGGGGGGAATTGAGCTTTCAGATGCTTTCAAACAAGATAATCCAGCATGTTATCCTTTACACCTGCTTCTCAAAAGAACAAAAGCCCAAGATCCACTCTCAATATAGGTCACTCGGTTCCAGATGATGCTATTATGCTTAAGCCTCTCTGACTTGACAATATGATCCTCTAAACTGGGGGATTAAAGGGTCTTGGGGTGCTCCAACTGCAATAAGCTGGACAGGGCCTCTGGATTTCTTAATGCTTAAGATTTTATCTTCGCACAATGTCTAGGATACAGTATTATAGACAGTTCCATTAACTATGGTATTTCCACTCAGTGAGTTTGTGTTTTTATCTCTTGTTTATTTTTGTCCTGCTGTTAGTATGTTAAGCCACAGAAATTTAAGAGGGTTGACATCAGGTGACATTTTGATGGGACCTGTCAACAACCAGAAAAACGGATTATATATACATGTTTCAAGTTGTTTAGCATATTTCTATGTCGTGATTCACTAATTCAAATAATGGGAAATTTATCAATAATGTATTCTTAAATGAAAGGCCAGTTTTTATGTTTATTATACTGGGGACTGAAGCAGGGCTCCACACATTCAAGGCCTGTGCTCTTTCAACAGAGCTACATCCTGGTCCTGTCATGCAAACAGATTTATAGCAGTCTCTGGGTAAGATCCCCAGTGATAAAATAAATAAAGGATACTAAAAACTCCCCGGGTGTTAAAACATCTCCCATTATCTTTTCTTTTAAGAAAAGATCTGGGAGAGGGGAAATCCTTCCAAACTCACATTCTCAGTTCACACTATGATTTCTTACTCCTCACCAAGCCATATTCCTTCTTTCCCCAGATGCTTTCTTTATGCTTGAATACAATTCAAAGCTTAAGAGCTATGCTGTCTCTGTTTATTAAACGTGTCCATTTATCTCTAATGGGGGCACAAGGTTACTCCACAGCTTTCAAATATTCTGCCTAAGTCAAACACTAAACACACAGAAAAGCCTTAACCTTAAGTCTTGGGTAAACTCTCAAATTTCTTAAGTCGAAGACCTCATCGGGTACTAAAACAGATTTAGAACTCTCCTGGAATGTCACTGCTTCATCACTCATTCATCATTTCTGTTTGCTAACAGGAAAACCCTCAGGTAACTATGGAATAAAAATGCATTTGGGGCTGACAGCCTCCACAGAGCGTGATGGGACCTACAGGATTCTTCCAAATCTCATTCTTTCTTCTGACATAATTCTCTTAAATGGCTGTGCTTGTTTTAAAAGGATTAAGGGCCTGGCACTAAGGTCTGCATTCTACCCAAAGGCATATTTTTAAAATGGGTTGGGATGGTCACTACCATTGGAATGCTCCAAGCTGATGACTTTTCTTTCTTTTCTTTCTTTTTTTTTTTTTTTTTTGACTTTTCAAACAAGCTTTCAAGGTGCTGACAATGGACCTTCACTCAGGTTTACTCAGGGTCCTCCAGGGACTGTCATCCCTGAGAAGGAAGATAAAACATTTTCCAATTCAATGAAGTTTTCCCATCTTACTCTCTTTGCAAAAAAGTCCATAAGGCAAGTTTGTGTGGATAAACTATAAAATACTATAAAACTAAAAACTATAAAAACTCTTAAAACCTCTACTTCCAGGCCTGAGTGATAGCACAGCAGTAGGGCATTTGCCTTGCACATGGCTGACCTGGGACAAACCATGGTTCGATCCCTGGTATACCATATGGTCCCCTGAATCTGCCAGGAGTGATTTCTGAGTGCAGAGCCAGGTATGCCCAAAAACCAAATAAATAAATGAATACTTTACTTCTCCCACTTATGTATTTTAATATTACTGAAATAATGATACCATAATCAGGAATATGCAGTGCTTCTCTCCTCCTTCCTTCCAAAAGTTAGTATGAAAACAGAGGAAATATATTATAAATGTGTGGAAGAAACAGAAATGATCCATTTGGAGTAAATACCATAGACTGAGCTTTAGCACATACCTTAGCATCTAACACAGAATTTTGAGATGGAAACAAAACTTTCTAGACTTCTCATGATTCTTAAAGTTCTTTGAATTTTTTTGTTTTTGTTTATTTGTTTGTTTTTGGGGGTTTGGGTCTATACTCAAGCCATGGTTACTCCTGACTCCATACTGAGAAATGACAGTGCTGAGGGCTAGACCCTGGGCTCCTGCTTGTAAAGCTTGTTGTATTCAAGCTCAATGAGTTATAGCCCCAGCACAATGCTTTGCCATTTCTTAGACCTGCTATAAAGAGAAAATCCAACTATATTATATTTCTGTGTTACAGCGTTGTAAATAAAACGTTGAGTCAAATCACTGATAAGCACATACAGAAATAGTAAAAAAGTAGACAAAGATCATGGTGTTCCTCTAAAATTACAGGGTTAATTCCCTTTATAAAAGTAGCCAGCAGGGTCTGGCCACGGCTCAAGTTTTAGCCCATGCCTGGTAGGTGTGAGATTGAGTGTCAATTCCCTTTTGCTGGTTCCTGAACACAGGGTGGGGGGTGTGGTAGGGGGGTGTTGAAATAACTGGTTTTTACATTATTTAAGATAACTCTTCTTTGCTTATGCTTGTCCCATCTGAGCAGGAAGCACCTACTGGATTGGCCCCCAAACCCTACCTGTTCTCCCTCCAGACCTCAGGTCAGAAAGACTACTTTTGGTTTCGTTTCCACAGCTAGCCAATCTGCCTGCCACTATCTATGCCTGCTTGCAGGGAGCTTTCGGTGGAAGTTTCTGAAGCCATTTTAACTCCCTAACTTGTGTGGATTATTTGCTGGGTTGGTGTTGATTCCAGACCGGTGTTCCCCAACCCCTACCCCCTGGACTGGGGCATGAGACTTCCACTACACTGGGGCCTAAAACTGCCAGCTACAAATAGTGGGAAGTAGCTCTCTCTTCCCCCATCCATGGCAGGATATACACCACTGTATCATCGTCATCATCATGAGTTCAAGAACAGCTTTAAACTATATCAATAAAAATAAGTTTTCTATTTCCTAACCCATCGACTGACATATAGCCAAAGGCTGGAACTCAAACTGGAACTCAAGAGTTTATTCTATTGGAGAAGCAAATAAAGTGAGTATGTGAGTATCACATACAACATGAGTACTTCTCTGCTACAAATCAAAAACCAGAATGTCAACATAGCTATGGGGAAGAGGGGAGCAGTCTCCCAGCTCCTTCCAGCTCCCCAAAGCTGTGTGTAAGCTCAGTGACATACATGCAAATACCTGTTGGCTGGCTAAGATGAGCTTTGGGAATAGACTGTGCAACAGCCGGGGAGAAAAAGGGGACGGGGGTCCTTCTTCCAAACCCAGGGATATCTTTTGCCTCTCTGGAGTTTTCTGGCTTCTCTTAGGTTCCAAGGACTATTGGATATCAACAATCAGCTCAGTCAATTCTCCCATTGCCAGAGTTTTAGAAGGCTTTCTGGGAATAACCCAGCAAAACTAGGAAACCTGGAATCCAGCAGTGCTGAAATGTTCTATTTAATGTTTAGCCTGGAAGGGCATGAGTGTGAACTGAGTCCTAGTGGAAAAGTGCTTTTTAGCCAACTGAGGGCAGAATAGGGCAAAGCCTCAGGAAGGCCTCCAGAATTCTGCCACTTGTGATTCTGATAAGCTGGTGTGCTCCCTGCCTTCCCATATCCCCATCAAAAGAAACAAGCTAAAAATATGAAACATGGCTACATCTACTGGTCTTTAAAACTAAAAATAAGACCAAACTGTTTAAGGACCTGTTGTCTTTCAAATCTACAAACACTTAGATTATACTATTTCAGAATTTAAAAGGAACAGATTTCTGGTGATTAATTAAGGGGATCCACAAAAAGTTCACAAGGCATTATGAAAACTAATGGACACTCATTTCCAACTTAAGGATTGCTGAGCCCCACTTCGATTCCAGCATTGTCAAATCTAATCAGTTAAATCCTTGTTGGATGAAAAGATTAAGTCTTAAATGGTATGGCAGTTAACAGAGCTGGTGGTAACTATTGTATATTAAACTCTAAATCCCAGTAGAATCTAAGTTGTAAAAGCTCACCCACCTCCAGTCATTACTTAGAGCAGTGCTTTTCAACCTTCACACACCATGAATTGGTGGTACAAGTCACTGTCTACCAAAGTTTCTCATGAAGTCCTTACCAAAGATGACAACCACCACAAACAAATGTTCCCTGCAGTCACGTTAAGCATTTCCTCTCTTCCAAAAGCAACTATATCCAATACCACAAAGAAAAAGCTCAGTTACAGGACTACTTCTCTAAGAGAAAAGTAATTGGGTAACAAGTTCAAACTCCTGTGAGGAATTTATGATGAAAAGTTGATGTCTGTGGAGGAAGGAGGTCACGAAGACATCACCCAAAAGTGAGACTGATCAGACCTAGCTCAGAGCAGGAAAGTCTATTCTATACAACTCTGATCACACAGCTCCACACACCCACACACATTTTGAAAACACTCATTTTGGAAATTTGTTGTGGTTTTGGTGCTCTATCAGCTATGCTCAGGGCTTACCTCTGGTTTTGCACTCAGGCATCACTCTCACAAGGTTGCTAGGGATTGAATCCAGGTTGGCAGCGTGCCAAGGCAAATGCCCTACCCAAACCCACCATACTATCACTCCAGCCCCCATTATGAAAAGCTTAACATTTTCTTTTTATCAAATGGGGAGATCAGAGTTTTGTTTCCTTGAATGTCACAATAGTACCAGGCTTTACTATTTAAAAGATAAATTAGTTTTTTTGTTTTTTTGGAGGCCACACCCGGTGGTACTCACGAGTTACTCCTGGCTCTGTATTCAAAAACCACTCCTGGCAGGCTTGGGGAGCCATAGGGATGCCAGGGATCAAACCCAGGTCCATTCTGGGTTGTCTGTGCATGCAAGGCAAACACCCTACTACCACTGTGCTATCACTCTGGCTTATGGCAGAGTGGCTTATAGCTTATGGCTTATGGAATTCTTATGGCAGTATATCCTGAGAGCATTAACTGTGAAATGATTTCAACTGAAAGAAATAGAGCTAACACTATTGCAGAATAAGAAGCAAAAGATAGCATTATTCATAAAAAAAAAAAACTTATACATATTATGAGGCTAGAATGATAGTATAGTGGATAGGTAGGGGCATTTGCCATGCACACAGCCAATCTGGGTTTGATCTCCAGCACCATCACATATGGCCCCAAAGCCTGCCATGAGTCCATGAGTATCTCAGAATTCAGAGCCAGTAGTAAGCCCATAACACATGAAAAAGAAGGGATTTCTAATAGTCAAAGTTGGAAGCAAGCCAACGAATGTGACTTTACAGGCAGGCATGGTGACGTGTGTGTCTGTGTGTGTATGCACATGCGTGCATCTGTCCAAGAAAACATGGTCAGCAAAAAGATCCTACCAACACCCCTCTCTAACTAGGGCACAGGAAGGGCAGGAAGGTTCTTGATGTCTGCAGAGAAAGTTGATGGAGGGTTCCAGCTTGTACTCCTGTCTATCCCTCCTATTTAATCCCACTAGAGGCTGCTGACGTCTGTTCCCTACGGCAGTGGGAATACTTCTCAGTTCCTTAAACTCTAGAAATATTTGAGCTGACAGTGGTTTAAAGTTTCAATAGCCTCCTATCTGTCTGGTGGCATTGAAATTAAAGCTCCACATGCAACTGGCTCTGCCTGCCAATCCTGACAGATAATTACTTCAATTCAGTGGGGAACAAGTGAGATTGGATTGGTGAGGCATTCTGAGTTCCGTGAAGGCTAAGAACTAGAAGAGGCCTTTGCTCTACTCGAGGAAAAGGCCAATTTCCAAAGTTACATCAAGAACTTTCAGCTTCTCTTCAAATATAGTGAGGGAGGAAAATGACATGGAGGGTAGGGAGATACCAAATGTCTCTTCTGGGAATGTGGCCTGCTCATGTTTGGTTTTGAAATCTGTGATTTAGAGGTTAAGAGTGATAGGGTAATTCTTGTTTGCCCAGATCTAGGCCTCAGGAGTGCTTTGAATAAAGGATTAAGTCTTTAGCTCCTGTGAAGGGCCCCTTCACAGCTAAGCAACCCTAAACAAACACCTCCTTCAGAAGCCAGTACTTCATTTCCACTGTACATACCTTTGCTCTGAAGCAGTAAGCAAACTGCTCTCCCTCAAGGCGCCAGAGCTGCCTGCCCTCAGGCCCAGAGAAGGAGGAAACTGGGTCCCCTTTCAGTTTATATAACTCTATAGGGTTTTTTTCAGCCCTGGGGTCTGTTTTCTCAGTCAAACACCATCTCCCTCCAAAGGGCCTAGAGTAAACCCATGAAGTGATGTGAAGGAAGCACAACTCATAGTGAGCACTGGCAAAAATCAGCAGCCTGGGAAAGAATCCAGATTCTCAAGGGCAGCTCTACCAGCAGAGTTCAGGGCAACTGCTATCTTTGCTCCCAGTGAACAGGCTTGTTCACTCCCCCAATTGTCCTGGTCCTATAGTCACCTGAATGGCCAAAAATGCCACACAAGCTCAAAGCATTTTTCAGGAGAGCAGAGAGGGCAGAGCAATAGTACAGTAGGGATGGAACATGCCTTGCATGTGGCCAACCCCCTATCCACCCCCAGTACCTCATATGGTCTCCTGAGCCTCACTTAGAGTGACTCCTGAGCAGAGTCAAGAATAAGTCCCGAGGCCGGAGCTGTGGTGCAGGGGTAGGGCATTTGCCTTGCACGCAGCTGACCTAGGATGGACCATAGTTTGATCCCTTGGCATCCCAAATGGTCCCCCAAGCCAGGAGCGATTTCTGAAGGCATAGCCAGGAGTAACCCGTAAGCGATCTCCTCCCTGATCATGTAATCCCTCTGGAGGGATTGCAGGTCCCTTTGTCAAAGGGAAACTCTTGGTGGGGGGGGAAACTCATTGGAATTAGAGAAGGACAGAGAACAAAAGGCCAACTAGCTACCAGGTTTTTGGGTGTGGCCTCCCAAAAACAAATAGACAAACAAAAAGAATAAGTCTTGAGCACCACTGGGTGTGGCTCCCCCAAATAAACAAAGGGTGTGTTTGTGAACAGGCAGCATTCAATGGTATTTATATTGGGGTCATTATCATGCTAAGGATACTCTTAGGAGAAGTGAACAAAAAAGGAACAAGGAAGGAGGCTGGCACAGGGGCATGACCAGGGAGGAGATCGCAGTGGTCTGCTTGGATAGAAGGTGGGTCAAGAGGAGTCAGATGTTGTTCCCCAACAATAAAGTAGTCTTTGTCAGGCAGGCCACAGAGAGGTGGAGTGAGAGAGCAGTTCAGGACAGTGCTAAGAGCAGGAGGGGTGGGCTGGGAGAAAACAAACACCCAAATCTTGACATCTGCTTATCATCCTCTAGAACACTCAGCAGTCTGGGCAGGGATGGGATACCCATGGTTGGCAGGTTCTGTGGGAGCTTCACCCTGATAGCATTTTCTGGGTCAGAGTACAATGGACAGCAGTGGTTTACAAGGACTCATGCCCTCCTCTGGAGGGGTTGCAGATCCCTTTGTCAAAGGAAAATCTTGGTGGGGGGAAAACTCATTGGAATTAGAGAAGGACAGATAAAAGGCCAACTAGCTACCAGGACCTTGTCTCTCCAGGAACCAGATCTCCCTCCCAAGTCAACTGCTGCTTAATTTGAAATTCCTCTTTTCCCATTTAGTATTTTGTTTTGAATTGATGTAGGGGCTATACCAGGCAGTGCTCAGGGTTTACTCCTGGCTCTGTGATCAGGGATTTACTCCTGTCAGGGTTTAGCGAACACAGCATGGTGCCAGGAGATCAAAGAGGGATCCCACATGCAAGACAACACCCTAACAATACTATCTCTACTCTCCAGTCCTTCCAGTTTAGGATTTCATCAATTATCAAAATAAACATGTGATTCCCAAAGTACATGAAATCAAGTTTGGTGGGAGGCAAGTTTAAATATCACATAAGGACTGAGGCACGGTGGGTAGGTTTCACCCCCAGAATCCCATATGTTCCCCCAAGCCTGCCAGGAACGATTTCTGAGTTGCAGAGTCAGAAACTTAGTGGCCCCCAAACAAAACCAAAACTAAATTTAAAAATCACATTAAGTCCTCACTAGAATTATGTGGCTCAACAAAAGCTGAGGTGAGGTTGTTTTGGGGGCCTAGAATGTTGCTATGGAGTTGTCTCAGAAGAGATGGAGTTATAAGGATTTGCTCTCAAATGCCTCACAAATTCTGCAGACTGACTCAGACACTGTACTGTCAATGGGGACATTTTCACACCACATGGCTGTTGTAATCAGGACTGGCACATCAAAAGGCACCAGGGAGTAGAGGCCAGGGGCTGGGCACAGGCTGGTTCTGACTGTTTCAGGTATTCATGCATAGAGACAAACAGACCTGCTCACTACTGAGGGAATGAAACACAGCAACACATCACAAGCACTCTGATTCCAGACTCTCAGAACAATACCACTTGGGATTATGAGATTATCTAGGGGCCCGGGAGATAGCATGGAGGTAAGGCATTTGCCTTTCATGCAAAAGGTCATCAGTTCGAATCCCGGTGCCCCATATGGTCCCCCGTGCCTGCCAGGAGCAATTTCTGAGCATGGAGCCAGGAGTAACCCCTGAGCACTGACAGGTGTGACCCAAAAAAAAAAAAAAAGAGATTATCTAGCTAAAACAAATGATTAGATTAGATCAAGTCAGCCTTAGGCAAGTGCCCTACCTGTTTTACTATCTCTTCACCCCTATTCCTTACTTTTAACAATCACATCACTTTGACTCTTCATCCTCCAAGGTTGGAAATAACTTCTAGGATGTTACATTTTAATGTATTTAGGTTCAGAATATATATCCTACTACTATATATGGTGCACTGGATCTGGCTGGGGACAGGATTCAGATGGCCTCATCCTTTTAGAACTCTAGAAGTGGAAGGATGAACAGAGAGCTCAAATTAGGAGGGCTTCCTGGAGGATGTGGCATTTAAAAAGCCTTGTGAAGGCAGCTTCCCCTTCTCCTTAAGAGATGTGTTCTGCACCCCAGTGGAAGTATGACTGACAGCTAACCCTAGACAATGATTTTTCTTACATACATACCTAATGCAAAATTTAGTTTAAAATCTAGACACAATGAAAGATGGCACACAGAAATCGAAAAATAATTCTGACAGTATGCTATAATCAAAGTTATATGGTTATGTTCATTCTCAAAATATGGCTTGTAACTTTGTTGGACTGAACCCTTCTAAAGAATGCTGCCATGGAGGAGGGAGGCAGCTGTATGTATGTCAAAATTTCTGGATTCCTTCTTCAGACGGAGTTATGGTTTGAGGCACATAAACTAATAGGAAAAGGCACAGCAATTTTCAAATGTGAGCTGCATTTCAAGAAAAATGCCAACAGAAAAGGTTATGGACATATTTATAGACGTCCCAGGAGAGCACCAACTTCTAGCTCTGACACAACTAAAGTAAAATGGTTTGGAGTGTGTTTGAGGGGAACCACAGAGTCACAGAAGCATTGCTCTGGGGACAGGATTCCTGCTGGCCAACAGGGAGGGCTGGTATAAAGTCACACTCTGGCCATCTTTAATGATGGTTCTGGCAAGGATTGTCAATGAATGGGACCATCGATGAAAGGCTGATGTAGAACTTGGCTTTGCCAGGGTCAGGTTGCCAACAGCCTGCATTTACTAAAAAATTTTGGCATCCCTAAAGCTGAGGCCCACTCTCACTGTGGATTCCTAATGCAAGGCAACATGGGGCCAGGGGAACACCCATGGACCTCTGCTAATCTCTAAAGCTCTAACCTAGACCCAGGGTAGTTCCCATTCATAGGATCAAAAAAATAAGGAAATGGCCCCTCCCAAGGTTCTAGAAAGCAAGTCAGACCAGAGTACTCAAGAGAAATCACCAGGAATGAAGGGGAATGAGGGAGGAAGGTACCAGGCTTGCCTCTTATAGATGCACACTGACATTTGTGATGATAAGAAGGCTTATTCCTGATGTTGCTTGGGGGATCATTTGGGGTGCCAAAGACCAAACTGACCTCAGTGGCATGCAAGGCAAGCTTCTTCTGACCTAATCTCTGACTCCTAAACTAATACTTTTTAACCGAAGTTTCTTGCCAGTTTGTCATGTGCATAAAACGGTTGAAAGCTAATGTTTAAAATACTTCAGAAATAAGAAAAATAGAAGATATGCTGAACTATTAATACACCTGTGGCCAAATCTCAGTAAAATGAATCTAGATAATGGGGTCATATTAATGTGTACAATGAATTGTTTGACTTTTTTAAAAAGTGAATCTGTGTTAAAACTGACTTCACTTTGACATGAAAAGTTCATTTCACATATAAATACATATTTGTTCAGTTTTGAAATCCTTCAGAAACTGTTAAGTGAGAAATACATTTGAATCCGACTGGCTTCCCCATCCTTAGCTCAGAGGCAAAAGCCTGTATTGCATGAGCACCACAACTATAGTGAACACCCCAACTCAGGGGTCTCAAACTTGCGACCCTCCATACAACATTTTACGGCCCTGCCCTAGAGGAATCTTTTTTTGTTTTGATTTGTTTTAGTTGTTTGGGTCACAATCCCCAATGTTCAAGGCTTACTATTGACTTTGCACTCAAGGATCACCCCGACTTTGCCTCCTGTGGCCCCCAGGTAAATTGAGTTTGAGATCCCTGCCCCAACTAAAGTGTATACCATCTGCTCTCACTCACCACAAAGCAGGTGATTCCAGGCAAGGAGCCTGCAAACACAACAGGAAAGAGGAACAGAGGAGGAAGTGTTAGAGGCCTAGCTTGGGCCTGGTCTGTAGAAGGTTTGAGCCAGAGCACTATCCTTAGCACCTCCAGGGGAGGCCACCAAACAAATATCCAAACAAAGCTAAATGAGTAAGCACCACAATGAAGAGTGTGATCCCTGTCAGTGCCATATGGACCCCACCTAGTATGGATCCCAGTGGATCCCAGCTGAGGTACAGGGAATTATAAAATAGAAAGTGAGTTAAAGGAAAGAAATATGATTTGGGGAATCCCGGAAGGAAAGAAGGAAGGAAGGAAGGAAGGAAGGAAGGAAGGAAGGAAGGAAGGAAGGAAGGAAGGAAGGAAGGAAGGAAGGAAGGAAGGAAGGAAGGGAGGGAGGGAGGGAAGGGAGGGAGGGAGGAAGGGAAAGGAAAGGAAAGGAAAGGAAAAAGGAAGGAAAGGAAAAGGGAAGGAGAGGGGGAGGAAAGGTGACAATAATTTGGAAAACTTTCATATGCACAAATCTCAAAATATACTCTTTGGAACAGACTTTTTCAGCATTGCTGGGTTACTAGTTAGAAGCAAGCTTCTGCGATGCTCCAAGGCCTACAAACACGAGAAAGCCCACGGGTGGCATAACCCAGCAACCTGAGTTAACCTCAAGTCTTCTTGATAGTCCTGAATCAGGTTGGATAGATTCTGAAAACCATTCTTGAGGGACTCCTAAAAAGGCTGTATCGTTTGGACAATTTCCTAATTCTTGGGAACTTACTTTTTTTTTTTTTCTTTTGAAACCCCACTTATATATACCCTATAGCCCAAGACTTTAGAAACCTTCACACAAAAGGGAAGATCTTTCAGATCCTGTAACTACAATGTTCCCTAGTTCTAGCTACTGTTGTTGAACTAAGAATTTACATGGGTCTATTTATTGGATCAATCCCCAGAATCCCAGCCCATCTGACAGTGTGTGTGTGTGTGCTTATGTTATGCTAACCCTTCTCACAGAAGGCAGCATGCATTTGGCATGGAACCACTGCCAACCAGGAACCAGATAGAACAGAGTGTCTTTGAGAAGCTGTTGAACAAGTTAGCTCAACTGGTTATAGTGTAACATTGGCACAAAATCAGGGTTCAAAGCCGACTTAGATCAGATACAGCCCAAACTTCCTCCACCCAGGTTAGTCCTGTTCACGAGGATGGAGAGAGAGAGGAGAGATCAGGAAGTCCATGACCAGGAGGGCAGTGAGCCCAAACTTAGGTTCACAGTGCTACCCCCACCATGAGCATGATCCCAAGCATGAGCTGAGCCCCAGAGGAAAGTATACCTGGCCACAAACAGACTTGACTCCATCCTAGCCCGGGACTGAGTTCCCCAGAGATGCGAGGCCCATGCACCTGTCCAGAAACCTGGGTGCCAAAACTATCTTCCTCAGCAGTAGTACCAGAATCATCTGGAAGGCTGGTTCTGCACACACTGACCAACAGACAGCCCAGAGTCTGGGAACCTCAGGAGAATTCACACATCCAGCCACCATGCAGGACTGTAAGGCGCTGGTCCCCAGACCATGTCCTTGAAAACCATTAGTCTATTTGGCTCAAACTCTGCCCTAAATCTACCTCATTCATGGTGTCAATGGCAGGGTCCTCAACACCCAAGAACCGGTCTGTCTATGGAGCCCCCTGTCACCCCTCAACAGGATGTTCCAATTGTTATGGGGTTAACTCATATACATGAGTGGGATCAACAGGTAGGAGGGGGACCACAGGAGAAAAAGAAGGTGGAAATATTCAGCAAACAGCTTTGAGAGTCCATGGCTCTCAAATCTGACTGCATCCTAACATCACTGGAATGGACTCAAACTCACCAGCATCTAGACCAACCTAGAGACCATTGTGAATTGACTGTCATGGCTGTGGTACTATCAGGAGTCTGAGAAAGAGGTTATAGAACCAGAAACACCTCCAGAAAAGTCTGGGAAGGGAGTGGGGGAAAGAGGAGTGAGAAAAGGGTAGGGGAGAAGGACAGAAGAAAAAGTAAAGAGTGGGGAGAGGGGGTACAGAGGGCTAAGGAGCAGCGAAGAGAAGCGCAAAGGGGTACACAAGCACCCCTGCCTCACCTGCAGAGCCCCCTCCCCAAGCCCTCCCAGCAGGCTGTCTGTCTGTCTGTAGGCTGCTGGGATGGGAATGACAGCTGCTTGTCAGGCTGCATAAGAGAGGCTTCACTCGCAGCGGTAACTAGCGCGAGACTTCCAAGCTGTCACTCTGGGGTGTCAGCACCAGGCACAGTTCAAAGCTGTGCTCTGACACGAACCAGGCAGCGCTGTGACTGTCATTGCTGCCGACGCCTCTGTGCCGACACCCATGGCAGCCGCACGGCACCCGGGGTTTGTTCCACCCAATTATTTGTTTGTCGCCTGGAAGCCCCGGGTGTCGAGCAGGTACTGGAAGGTATTTTTGGCCTCTGCACAGGCAGACGCGTAATGAGGCCCTCCGGTGCAGGTCTGTGTTGTCAGTTAGGTGCTAGGCTGATGTGCAGACGAGCCTGAGCAGCAATTAGGGGATTTGAATAAGATAAGATGCCTGGCAGAAGGCTGAGGAGGCCCCCAAAAGTCGCCCTAACTTTTAGAGTCACAAAAGCCTCTGAGTAGGCAGTTTTCAAGTTTGCGCCACAGCCAGCACAGGCAGGGCTAGGAGCAATGAGCTTGCTCAGAAGGCTGCTCTGAGGCATGAGGCCCTGGGCAAAGGGGTGATGGACCACTGGGGGCAAATATCAGCTTCCCATAAGATGTAAAGCAGAGGTTGCCTGTTAATTCAGCAGTTTCTCTTCCCCAGGAAAGAGGCCTCAAAGTGGGAACCTGATATCTCAAAAGAGGCCACTGACCAGGCAATGTGGCCCCTATAGCCAGTTGTAAATGCATATACACAGAATTTTGTTTCTGGTCCCCAAAACTTTGGCTGTAGCACACAGCAGCAGTGGCCTGACATCTAATCCAGGACTCAGTATCTAGGTGTTGAGGATCCCCTGATGTGCTTCCTTCATCCTTGAGCCATCTCAGCAAGGGAGAGACAGTCCCAACAGACCAAATTCCCCTGAACAAGCCACAATTGGTTGGGGAACAAAATGTACCTAGTTCCTTCTTAAATGCATTCATAGTATAAGACTCTACTACTTTGGGAGGGAATGTATTCCTCTGGGGAAACACTGCACTTTTTCCTAACTCCAAACCACGCTTTTCCTCTTAAACAGGCATAAGGAAGTGAATAAAGCGAAAAGTGCAGCAAACAGCAAATCTGGTATTGAGAGAATGCCGTCAAAATTATCCTCACCTTCTAGCAATAGTCGGAAGCAAGAGTGCTTTGATTAGGAAGGCCTAGGTAATCTTCCAAAAAGATTTCTGAGTTCTTTGGCAGCTAGAGACAAGGATGAGGGGGTGACTTTCTCCAATGATCAGGAATGGACTGTTCAAGTCTCATGTCAAGTCTATTGGGTAAAACGAGTCTCTCCACAAAAAAGAACAAGTAGCCTTAGCTCATCCCTTCCTGGATATTCTAAGGCAAGATTTGTTCCAGGCACCTGTGTCTAATAGCCAGATGTTCCTCTGGAGATATCAAGGGAAATGCAAAGGAACCAGCACCCAAACCCTTTGATCAGTGGAGCTTCCTAAACCTTTACTGTGCAGAAAACACCTGCTAAAGAAGAATCAACAGTTACTTTTTATTTTAGAATGTAGAAAAGTTTATGGAAAAGTAAAGGAGAAGCAAAAGGAACTCTTCAGGTGGGGAGGAACTTAATAAAGGATTCAACACTGTTACTCTTACTCTGGAAGTTAAAGCCAAATAGCAAATAATTAAAAGTAGCAGCTCCATCAGCCTTGATCCCTCATGGATAAGGTCTTTCCTACCTAAGGAGAATGGATCTCCTGCAGGGCAAAAGCAGAGACAGACGGTTGCTGTTGACATGCACAAGCCCGAGTCCAAATTCCCAAGCATGTGCTACCACACTCTCAACTCTCAGGAAAAGGCATGACCCCTGGCACAGGATCCAGAAAGAATCTAGAACACTCCAAAGCAAACTGTGGACAATAGAACCTTGGAGTACATTCAACATTCTCACATGACCAACAAGAATACCAAGTTGATGTCATCTATACATGGTGACAAGGAGCCCAGCCAGACCTAACCCAGATCTTCTACGACTAAGAGCTATGCATCTACCTCTTCCAATTTGGAAATAGAAGATCTAAGTGTGGACAGAGCCTGCACCACACATGAGAGGCCAAAGTTTAATCCCTTTCAATGGCACCAAAACCACCAACCCCAACCAACCCAAAAACCCAACCCCACCAAAAACCTCTCCCTCTCAAGCACCAAGCTGAAATTAAACCCTCAGTCTGCTGAATATATTGTAAAAAACGACAAAGAAAAACCCTAACTGAGGAATCATGAAGAGACACCAGTGCTGAGCAGGTCACAGGACTCTACACTGCCCATCAAAACCTCAGTCATAGCTTAAGCAAATAATTTAAAAAGACTGCAAAGGAGGGCAGTGAAGAGTATTTGTTAGCAGAAGTCAGAAGCTGGCTCGTTGGTGCCCACAGGAGCCTGTCTTCCTGCAAGGGGGATGCCAAGGCTGCTTTCTGGATTCTGCTGACCTTTCAGGACTCGGATCAGCTCTTCCTCCAAGTCACTTTAATCAGCAAGTGGCTTCTTTCTCATAACCTCTTCAAAAAAACCTTTTAGGTTGGGAAGGATGTGGCTCAGCAGCAAAGTACTGCCTTGCATTCAGGTGACCCGAGTTGGATCTCCAGCACTGTGAAAGCAAAAGAAAATAAACCCTCTTTCCAATTTTAAATGCTTAAACTCTGTATCTCCTGTGACATGTCTCATGCTGGCCTTGCTCTCCTCTGGGTTTTGGGTCTGTAACACAGCCACTTGTAACAGTACCAGTTGCCACTGAATGGGAGAGTGAAAACATGGTGCCCGTTTCTGGTCCTGAAGGACAGACAAGGAGGCAGCTTGCTTCAGAGCTGACACATCTGAGCAAATTGGTCTTTCATGGACACCAGTGACTTAGCAGATGAGTCCTGGAAGGGACCGGCACACAGTTCACACTCGGAAAAGCCAATCAAGACAAGAGGCGGCATGACTGGGCTTGCAGCAAAGAGAGTTTTCCTATGGAGAAACCTTCCTGGTTACAGACGGATAATGAGAAAATGATGTCATCTTGGCTAAAATTAGGTTTTAGTGTTACTCTGCTGAGAGATGTGAAAGGTGATAGATAAGAGGGGAAAATGTTTTCCAAGTGGCTTTTAAAGGCAACCAAATATAACCGCCTCCTACATAAGTCTATTAACAGGCACACTTGAGACATTTCCCTCTTCAAAAGGACTCTCAGAGAAAGCGATGATGCTCTCAACCTCCTCCTCTACGAGACAAGGTTTCTGAGGGTCAGAGATGCTTGCCACGGAACCTCCTGCTGAGAAGAGGCCGCTGCATGGCGGGACCACTGCTGACATCAGTCCCACAGGGAATGCCTGGCTGGAAAACCCTAAGTTACTTCTAAAGAAAAGATCAGCCCCTCACAGGGACAAGTGCAGCCCAGAGAGCAGAAACACGGGAAATGTGGCCACAGGAGAGGTAACCCCAGGGGCCTGATGTTGGGCCCAACTGCAGTGCAGGGACCTTGGTGACTCAGGCTGCATTGACTCAGAGAGAGCAAGTGCTAGCAAGCCTTAGTGGAGACCCTTCAGCAATAATGGAAAGGCCCTCTCCACCTCGGGGGACCACAGAGTGTCTGGGAGAGGTGATGAAGACTCATTTGGATTTGAGAAGGTGGGAAACTCCCCCATCCCAGTGGCAGTCTTTGTGTTTCTTTCTCTCCATGTTTTCCTTCCATAAAGAGAAGAGCAAAAATGGGAACCCTAAGGCTACCCTCTGCCTCCAAAAGCTTCTGCAGCAGATGGATAAACCAGACCCTGCTACTTGATAAAGAGAGGCAACAGCAGCTTCTCTGAACCACCAGCCATGACAGGTGCCATGACATGTGCTGCACTGCTGGACACCCAGAAAAAGTTTGCAACAGAAAAGCCCCAACACATGGAACAATCCCACACCCAACATATACCTCTCAGCTCTCTGGTCCAGCAGACACTAACGGGAGGGATTTTGTGTGTTTTACTGCCAAAACTTTTCTGCTCTGACTGAAAGTTCTACACAAACCACCCAGGTGGCCTGCCAGCTGCTCTGGGTCCTCCTCCCACTACCAGTTTATTGAGTTGGCTTGAAATGCCCTCTAAGAAGGGACCCAGAGGAACTGCCATTTACAGCCAGCTTTCCAACCTGGAGAGAAGTGAACCTCTGCACACTCATATGTGGGTCACCACCTAACCAGGCCTAAGAATTCATCCCCTGAGTCAGATCAGGCAGCTCAGTGAATGGCTGGAAGTTTGCAGAACTGGGGGTGGGAGTCTCCGAACCTATCAAACGCATCTTCCATGGAGCAAAGTTTCCACTTTTACAAGGAAATGAAACATGTTGGTAACAGTCCTGCACTAAACCAAAGACAACTAAAAAGTTTGGACACAGAATTGTCATGGCTATATTGGCTCCACCATGGGTTCCGGAATAAACTGGCAAAACTGAACATCGAGGAGATGACCTGAGTGGCAATCAATCATTTCTCCACTGAAGTTTCCGACATCTCATCCAATAGAGTCACTCGCATCAGATTTCAACAAAATGCTCCCTCAGACTGTGCAATGCTGGGTTTTCAGAGTAATTGAGACACATTTTGTTAAATAAATCCCAGGCATGAGTGTATTTGACTTATGCACAGGAAAAGAAACAATTCTTGTGTAAGCTGCAAAACAATAGAGTTTTATCTTATCTGAGAAACTTATTGCTGCTTGCCTGTGTGTGTTTTACTGCCAAAATAAAATAAATTGAATCAGCTCACACATGATAACATGCTCTTTCCTAACTCATACTAATTGCTTGGCTAATTGATGTTTGTTGAACTTTCTCCATTTCATTGAGTGATTAGGTACAAAGCTAACAGTTGACATCTGTAGGCGCTTAACTGGCGTCTGTAATTACTGTTAATGTTAAATAATTGTTAGTTAATTGGAGTGGTAACTGACTGAATGGAATCCAGATTGCAAAGCAAAAAGAGACCTAGTTAAATAAACATACATTTTCAGAGAAAACAACATTTTTCTGCCGGTGTCAGAAACTAGAAATAATCCAGAGGCCGTGGGCCAGCCCCAGGCATCCTCAGGGCAGGAAAGTCCCTGCCTGAGGCCAGCCCCACCAGAGAAAGTGTTAGCAGTGAGGAGGCCCTGGGTCATTGAACGGCACATTAAAGACTCTCCAGAACAGATGAGATGTTTTTATTTCAGCTTCCTAATATGGCATGTGCTGCTTTCTGAGACAACCACATAGGGCCTTGTTGATGAACAAGACACTAAGTCAGGGGGCCAAGAGCCCTGCTGTTTGTTCGCTGGCTCCTGAGAAGGGTGCCCAGCCCTATGGAGAGGATTAGAGTCCAGGAGGGAGCCTTCCCGGTGAGTTTGCAAGGCAGCAAAAGGATGTTTGGTCCAACGAGAAAGGGACTCGCTCCTTGAATCTGCTCCAGCATGGAAGTTTATCACCCCAGCACTGAGGCTCTAGCCTGCCTTCTACTCAGTCAACTGGTACCACTGTTGGAACTGGACCAAAGTCACCTTCAGAATCAACTGGAATACTCAGGGCAAGGTCCACTCATTTCCCAAGACCTCAGGGGATAAGGTCCCCACACATCCCTGACAAAAGGAGCAGGTAGAAGGAGGGAAACACTGCCCAGCCCCTCAGGAAGTCATTTTTAGTCCCACCCCACTAGTAAAAGGAGGCATCACTGAGGATTCTCCGGGAGCAATTCCATATCACAAATTCTGTTGGGAAGTTCTAGACTGCTATAGGAAGGTCAATTTCCAAGACAAAAGCAGCTGGTTGATGGTACCTGCACTGTAGGGCAGGGGAAGGAATATAGAACAGTTAAAGCCTTAGTCTCTCATCCACCTTCACAAGACTTCAGTGGCCCACAGGTGGGCCATACTTCTACTTCCACCCAAAACTGTACCAAAAATGTCCCGAGAGAGAAAACAAAGACCAAGTGCTCCAACTTTCCCTTACCTGGGATATAAGACCCTTACAAAGATACAGTTGGCTCAGTTTCCTATTCCTGCACATGGGAACATGATTTATGTGATATCTCTTTTTTAAAAGCCCAGAATTGTAAAGTGGTCTCCATATGTTCAGCATAAAGAAATTTTAACTCTATGCCCACTCAAAAAAGAGACAGAATGCAATTCCACAACTGTCTTCAAATCACATGGTATGGTACAGAGCCATAGCAGAGTGAGTTGCCTTGCAGAAAACTGACTTATCTTCAATCTCCAGAGCCTCTATTATCCCCTGAGAGCTGCCGAGAGTGATCCCTGGGCAGAGCCAACACTAAGCCCAGAGGGGCCTGGGCTATATAGTGCATAAGGGAAGGCACTTGACTCACAAGCAGCTGACCCAGGCTCCATCCCCAACATCCATATGATCTCCCAAGCACCATCAGACGTGATCTTCAAGCACCATTAGGAGTGATCCTCGAGAGCAGAACTACAAGTAAGCCCTGATCACTGCTGGGTGTGAGCCAGCAAAAAGTCACAATATGGGTCAGAGAGATAGTACAGCAGGTAGGTCCTCTGCACATGCAGAGGCCACTGCTAGGATAGATTCCTAAGCAAAGAGCAAAGAGTAAGGATTTGCACAGGCTCACCCCAGGTTCAATCACTGCACTACAAGGCTTCCAAAGAATCACAGAGTGTGTCTAGGAGGTCCTGGGCACTGCCAGAATGGGCCCTGACACCATGAGCGTAACTGGCATCACACCCCTGAGCCCTAGCACTGAACTAATGATTTCGTTGACTCAGCATATCTGGGAGTGGTCTGAGGCCACAAAAACATATTCAGTATCCTTCTGTCTTGTAAAGATAGGGGAAAATATTCCCCCCTGTTCTTTGTTTTTGTTTCTGTTTTGTTTGTTTGTTATTGTTTTGTTTTTTGGAGGGGACCAGACCTAGTAGTGCTCAGAGCTTGTTTCTGAGCACTGTCCTGAGGGATTAATCTTGGCCAGGTTCAGAAGTCATCCAGGGGTACTTAGTTGTGTGCAAGGCAAGCACCTTACGTGCTGCACACTCATTCGGTCCCCAAAAGGGACTTTTCTTAAAAGTCAGTATTGACCTTTTAGCTCTTACCTACTCTGTCACAAAGTCACAGAATCTCCCCTTTATTTCTAGACCTAAAAGTGAGTGTGTGGGTGCCCGATCCCAACCACACTTTGCTTTTTTTTTTTGTTTTGTTTTGTTTTTGGGCCACACCCAGCAGTGCTCAGGGGCTACTCCTGGCTGACTGCTCAGAAATAGCTCCTGGTAGGCACGTGGGACCATATGGGACACCGGGATTTGAACCAACCACCTTTGGTCCTGGAACGGCTGCTTGCAAGGCAAACGCCACTGTGCTATCTCTCCAGGCCCCCCAACCACACTTTGCATCACTTCCTGATTACTTACTTCCCATCTTCATTCACCTCAATTATTCTCAGTCTTTCAACACTACTGCTAAGCATACTGTCAAAGATGCTCAAAAGTCCCTTGGAAATAAAGACTCCAAATTCCAATGTCACACTGAAGATGACATTGGATTCATCCCCCATACCCAGGATGGCCTGGCTAGAGTTCCAGTTGGTGCCTTCAGTTTGGAGGATCCAAAATGGGCTCTAAACTATAGTATGAGACAAAGGTAAGAGAAGTGATGGGAAAGCAAAGAGTGAAAACGTCCCTTGTGGCACCTCTTGGCTGCAGCATGCCTTGGGAAAAAGCCAAGGGTAAAAATGCCCCTTGGCCTCCATCTCTTGGTTGCAGCTTGCCTTGGCTGCAGCAAGAATCCTTGAAATCACGGCCAAGGCAAGAAGGTGGATCAAGGCCATTCCTTCTCCAGGCCAGAACTACTCCCTCAGAGCCAGTAGGTGACAAGCAGGTTCTGCAGGGCCCCAAAGGTCTCTTCCTTTCATCTTTTCCTTCCTCCTCAGCTAGCTGCACTTTGGAGCACTGCAGAGTTTAAAGGAGACAAGCTCCTGTGATTGGAAGGTTATGCACACAAGTCTTCACTTTCTGCCTTTCAGCTGCTCATGAGAGTGATGAAGGAACTATATCTTGGCTTGCCAGGGGGCAAGAAAGAGGGAGCTGGCCTGGCACTCTGCTGACCTAATTGAATCCCAGTCACTTCTTATGATCTCAAAAATCCTGCCAGGAGTGATTCCTCTGTACAGAGTAAGAAGTAAGACCACTGGAGGCGTTCCAAAGACCAAAATGCAAAAGCAAAAAGGAACAGATAAGAATAAGTTCTCCTAGGAGAACAAATCCCTCTGCCCCACAGCAGTCAACCAACCAAAGAGGGACAAGAAGTTAGTGTGTGTGTGTGTGTGTGTGTGTGTGTGTGTGTGTGTGTGTGTGTGTGTGTGTGTGTGTGTGTGTGTGTGTGTGTGTGTGTGTGTTTGTGTGTGTGTGTGTAAGTTTGGGAAAATTAATTTTTTCCTTTGGCAGATGGTTGAGTTACAAAGACAGAAGGATTCATAAAATTCACATGACTCTCCAGTAAACACTTAAACACATCGAGATTAAGGAAGGCAACCATGGCCTTGATTAAAGTTAAATAATTTTTTACTTCTAAAACATAAGTCTTGTAATTTGCAGGCTCATGTTCCCACCCTCTTTGGACGTGCTCCACGCTCACGGGGCATATCCTGTGTGCTTGCAAGCACAAGCTGGTGCCTGATTTGTGTTAAAATGGGAAATAAAGGCCTCAGAAGGAGGCAATAACAATTCCTAACACCTAAACATAAAAGTAGCAGGAGTTCTAGATTAAATCAGATAGGCTATCAAGCCTAGAGAAATAAAATAAGAATAACTAAAAAGGCAGAAGTGATAGAGGCCTTATACTACTCCAAATCAGTCCCTCCTACTATGGGTCTCAATGTTTCACCCCAACCAAGAAGCCCAAGGTCACATCTTTCCATGATTGAATACCCAGACCTAAAGCAGCTAAGGACAAATTCAAGTTCAGAAACAGGCGGATAAGGGCTTGAACCATGGTCCCTGCTGCTTTTGCCTGCAGGATCCCCAGATGGCACAGCCCAACATCAGAGCTGCCCCCGACCCCCGCCCTGCCATAATCAGCTGGTGAGATTAGCACTGCCCTCCCACAGTGAAATTTCATGGACCAAATCTGCCCACTGCCGGGCTCAGCCGCATAATCTCACCAGCAGCTTAAAAGCCACACTCAGGGAAAGCCAGAACACTGTGGGACTCCTGCGAGGAGAGGTGAGCTGCAGCTTCAAACATCTGGGGGGTGGAGGGAGGAAGATACAGATGTAAGCTGCCTTACACTCCCAGTTTCGCCGCTCAAGAAGCCAAGCTTTGAAGCTTTTTCCAGTGGCTTTTGCTACCTGGTGTAAATCTGCCCTTTCTCACAGTGCTTTTTTATTGCTTTTGGCTAAGAATGCTGGACAGAGATGGGAGAGCTCTGAGCTGCAGGCAGGCGGACTACTTTTCAGGAGAACTTGAACTTGATGTACAAGAATGAAGCTGACAGTTCCTTGAAGGCCTTGTCAACCTTCTATCTAGGAAGCAAGTAACAACACCCCCCAAACCACAGATAGAACAGAAGTTATTGACATGATCACTACACAAAGAAGCTCTTTTTGAAGTTGTTTTCCTGATATTTTAGCAGTTTGAATACAAATCCCCTTAACAAAACTGTCCCCAAGTGTCTCCATCCACCCCAATCTCTTTCTCTGGAGAGAGGAGGCCAGTAGAGTAGAAACCAGGCCATCTACTTGGAAGCACCTGGATTTGCATAGATTCTGACTCTTGTCATTCATGTTACCAACAGGAATTAGCATAAGGCATTAAGGGGGAGCTCAGGGAGAAAAGAAAGGCCATTTTGATGGAAATAAGGGGCAAAAGAATAATCTGCCATCAACTAAAATGCTTATTTGTGTATGGTTTCCCAAGCAAAGCTTCCAAAAGCCTATGTTGATTTTCGTATACACAAAGAAACCTTAATCCTTTCAAGGCAACTAAATCACCCCAGAAAAGCAGCACTGAAGAAAGGCACCCAGTGGGGGGAGGACTATTCACAAGCAAATAGATGCCACAAATCACACAGTGTGAGTAAACAAAAATAAGCATGTGGGAAATGTCTGATTGGGAAGGGAAGATGGGGGAGGGGACAGAAGCAAGGCTGGGAGTGGGGAAACTGGGTACCCTATTGTCTTCATCTGCTCAGTGAAGCGCCTCCTGACCCAGTGAGGCCTGGACACAGGTCCCCAAGGCCAACAGGAATGGAGATCTGAGGGCATATCACAGAATGAAAAATCCTTCATCCCAAAGCAAACCAAAGACAGTAAGTCACACGGCTGTCAGGCAAAACCTTCCTTCAGTGGCCTTTCCCTTGGATGATTGTCCGAATTCCTTGTCTCATCCAGAAATTCCCCTCAAGCCAGTCTTCTCTTGCCTCACCCCAACAGTCACTGAGCTTCATACAAGAGCGCTGTCTGTGATGAAATGCACAGATCTCTTTCAGTGGGCTTTTAACATAATGGAGAGTGAATTTATATAAACTTTCGGTCCATCAAAATAAATGATGAAATATAAAACTGGAAGTATTCGGTTATGCAATAAAAAAGATGAAATTCAATATGACAACAATTCTGGGGGCACCAGCAATCACATAAGCACCTACACCTCCAGGGAGCGCTAAACAGAAGGGATGATTTAAAACTGTCATCGGATCAAATTCTCAAAGAACCTGGGAGCTCAAAATAACTACACTTGAAAATGTGTCTTACTACACCAGCTAGCAAAAAATTCTAGCCCAGCCAGGCAAGGACAGAATCGGGTATGGTTTTGGATTTCCTTTTAAGAAGACTCTGTTCTGTTTAAGTGTTACTCAGTATCTCTCAAGCTAGCATGAGATCAGCACAGAAAACAGTCTTGTTATTTAGTAATTATCATACTTGTACTCATGACTAGTGCGATTGGAGAGTTTACGCAAACAGTTTACGCAATCAATTTTTTTCAAATGATAAGCCTGTAAAGTCACTGATTAGAGACCCCTATCTATAGCACTATTTGTCACAAAATGGTTACAAACAAAACTGCCCAGAAACATAGGCAATAAATAATTAGAGAGGTTTCCCTTCATGTTCTGCTGTATCATTGGCCTCTCTTATTCTATATTGCACTTAGAAAGAAATTAATGGAGAGCACATATTTAAATTCTGCCCTCTAGCTCATGTATTAACTTTACAGAAAGCCCATAGCAGACGAAGGCCTGTTTTACGATATCATAATATCACCATTACAAAACACTGGGACTCATTATTCAAGTCTGCAGGGGGAAAAAATCCACTACTTATCGTTCTCCAACTACTGATAGTTGACCAGTAACAATAAAGTCGCCACATTTTGAGAACTGCTTGCATTTCTTCTCCTATGTTAAAGACACAGATAAACGCTTGATTTGCTCATCAATTCCATTCTCCAAATTTCAATGTAGTTTTGTAAAATAAATTGGTTTTCATCCCTAAGAATGTAAAGATATTGTCTCAAGCATAAACATACAGAATCTAAGCAGTAGGTCCAGAACAACAAGAGAAAGGCCTTTTTTGGGTTTGGGTTTTTTTTTTTTTTTTTCTTCCAGTGACAGGAATATAAAAGCAAGACCTGTGCTCAGATTCAGGAGCCTTACCTTTGTTTACAATAACAGTATTGAAGAGTTTCTCAGAGCTGGCATCTGAGGCCTAAAAAACAAAAAAGGGGAAAAAGTGTTACTGTCATTCATGCTGTCATCACCATCATTATTACTATTATCTGAAATCAATATACTAGAGCCCAGAATCATCAGCTGGAAAGCAGTTCCCCTGACCTCCAGAAGGTGGTGCTAACTGACTGCGGGCGGGAGAACTGCAGTGCAGCTATTTGCTGGAAGGAAAATCTGATTTTAAAAACGTGTTCTTATTAGACATATTATCTTTGCAAAACATATTTCCACAAAATAATATACGAAGCCGTTCAGCTCATCCACATAATGATTTTGCAATTTTCCTGACAGATCATTCTTCTGGAAATGGTACCTCTTTTTCCTGCTATTTTTGCAAACATACTACCAATGTTCCTATTTCCTTTTGCAAATCAGAAATGCCTATTATTTAACACTAAGCTTTTCCTCACGAAAAAGCGTTCACTAGCAATCCCTGAAATTAATTTTTCAAGACTCGTCTGCTACACCTAAAATCTGTCTAAGGGGACTAGGCCGGCTGTCCGGCAGGCAGGAGTCGACCCATCCCTGCACAAACATGACTTCCTGTCCTTTTTCTAGGGATCATGTCTGCTCATTATTACACTGGCTTGAGAAAAGTGACATAAGGCTGTTTAAACAGCAAGGGCAAAGACAATTTAAATGAATCTTCTGGAAAATAAACTTGATGTCATGTTGGAGGGAAAGAATACATAATGCTCTAGCATTGAAGAGTATTTCTGAACTTGTAAAATCAAATGAAAAATTGAGGGCAGCCCCCCTGCCCACAGCATGACTTGAAGATTTTAGTTGCAGTTAAAGTTATCAAGCTGTATGTAAACTGTTTTTGCTACACACACCTTTAGAAAGAAATCACTTATCTTTTGTTACACAGAGGTGTAATGTCTTGACAATGCAAAGCATATAATATTGAATGAATACCGAAGAACGAAATATATGAGAGTGGGAATTCAAATTTATAGTATATTCTAACTCTGGGGATGGTTTCTAGGGACAAAGAAGATAGTCTGGCATGCGATATTACAAAATATGTAATGATCAACTGCTATCTGTGGACACATTCCAGTTCTCAAGGCAATTGGAATACAGAAAGACAAGGTATTTTTATGACTATTCTCTCTTTTATTTCCATTTTAATCTTCCTACTGAATGGGGTGGTTTACAAGATTATCAGATTAGCGAAATAACGTACATAAGTACCAAACAAGTGTCAAACTGTGTATACTTATACATAAACACATTCAAATAAATCAGAGATTTTTCCTTTTATTTTACACAAATAAAAAACTATGTTGAGGGCCTGCCTGGTATCTTAAATGCAATTAACTAGATTTTTATTGCGCATTTTTATTTAAAAAAAATAACAACCCCCCAAAAAATAGTTGCATGGAGGGGAAATATGCTGATAAGCAGACCAAGAACATAGAGCTCTAAAAGCTTATAGGAACCGTGTAATTCTTTCAGCACATCAAGTGAGCTATTGTGGAGTGGATTTCTTAACTAAAATCTTAGAGACGAGAGTATTTCACTATTTTTCATGAGTGAAAACCTCAGTTCAATTTGCAATGGTTTTAGTAAATTCACACTCAAGAATATTAGCTCCAGTTGACAATTTGTTAAAGGAAAAAAAAAGTCTCTTAAAGTCATTTTTACCAAACTGAAAGAACCCCCACAAATCGGGACATTACCTATTTGCAGACTAAAAGGCCCAAAGAAATAGAATAAAATAAAAACCCACATAAGTAAATGACAGCACCTAAATCCATAATGCATGGGAAAGAAAAAGAAATGCTTCTGATTCTGTTTTCATTTGTGCTTCTGTCTATGCAGAGAGAGTTTGCAAGGTGTCCAGGCCCTGGTCTCATTCAGCATGTGGGGTTGCCACGTTTATGGGTGCAAGCACATCCCAAACAAACTTTGAGGGTGCCAATCAGAAAGGGAATCAGGAGAAGTCTGTAGGACATTTAGAGGGCCCTCCAAGATGCCTTCTAAAAGCAAGCTTTGTGAGTCTCTGATCCTTCTGCTCTTTATCACAAAGCCTGAAATAGATGATGCTTTCTTTCATGCAGCCACGGGCAAAGGGTGTCTTTAAAAAAGGCCTCCATAGAGTAATACCCGACGAAAAAGAACGCAAGGAGGATGTAAGGATTCCAGTTCCCTTTTTCTACCCGAGACCAACCCCAAAAAGTCAGAAAAGAGCTTCTCCAAAGTCTTCCGTGAGAACTACCGGAAAATCCTCACCCTTCACGAACTTTTCCATATTCTACTTTTGCTTTTAAGGCATCTGTTCAAAACATACTTGACTCCTTGGATCGGAAACGTTGGGATGTTTTCTATTTCACTGCTTTGAGAAAAGTCTGCAATTCTCCTGACTGCTTTTATTTTTTTTTAAACCAGCAACGCCTAATGGGAACCTGGTGAGCCGCGAGTGTGCAGAAATATAGAGAGCAGCTCCTCATACACAGCCGAAAACCTAAGAAACCTGGGGAGTGGAGGTCGCTGTTTCATTTCATACACACATTCACCCCCACCTCCATCGACGTTGGAGGGTGCAAAGCAAGAGGCTACAATAAAATTTACCCTTCCCGGGGGCTCTCTTTTGCATGCGTTTATTTGGGGGGCAAGGGGGGGGGAGAGGTTGCAAATCTGTATTCCTAATTTTACGAATTATTAGATGCTGTCGTGATGCTTAAGGAAAAGTTAAAGAAGTCGAGCAGATCGCGGGAGGGAAGACGAGAGAGGGACCCCGAGCAGAAGAAAAAAGCAGCTTGGCGAGCAGAGCGAGGCGCGACACGGCCGCGCGGGTCCGACGTGGGCCCTGATTCCCTTCGGCCGCAGGCCCCGCCGCCGATCACCGCACTCGCACCCCAAAAATGGGGCTTTGGACGGGAAGGAAAACCCCCTCGAAACTTAAGCGCGAGTTCTTTCCCCTCTCCAAGGCCGCCACGAGCTCCTTTCGCTTCCTCCGCACCGCTTGCTGGGGGCCCGGATCGCCACCTCGGCACGGACCGTCCAATGGCCACGGGAGCCCCCGGCAAAGCACTCTGGCTCGGACCCGC
The DNA here is from genome assembly GCA_004027635.1 of Crocidura indochinensis. Taxonomy (NCBI): domain Eukaryota; kingdom Metazoa; phylum Chordata; class Mammalia; order Eulipotyphla; family Soricidae; genus Crocidura; species Crocidura indochinensis. The sequence continues at coordinate 30,156 of PVKC010000552.1, read as the reverse complement.
GCCAGACCGGAACCCCGCAGAATGGGGAGGAACCCCGAAAGGAACCCCGGCAGCACCGCGCCGCTCCCGCCGCCCGCCCACCCGCGCCGTGCCGCGGCTCCCGGGACCCGCCCGGCCGGCCCGGAGGGGAAAGTACAAAGGCGGGCGGCCCGGTCCGGCGGAGGGGAGCCAGGAGGGCAGCCGGAGGAGGGGGACCCCATGGGGGGGGGAGAGTTGGGGCGCGCCAGGCGCGAGCAGCTCCGTCCCCGCCACCTCGTCCGCGGGCCCGGCCGCCGTTAACAAAAGACCCCCCCGACCCGGCCGCCTCCCTCCTTCCCCACCGCGGGCTGCGGGCAGGCGAGCGAGCCGCGCCCCCGGGGCTGCATTACCTGGTCGCCAAGGGTTAAGCGGTGCTGTCAGCCCCAAGTTCATGGTTCGGATCCAGAGCGGGGAAATCGCAGCGCAACACGGAGAGAAAACGCCCCAGTATGATAGAGAGAGCGAGAGAGCGAGCAGGCACTGTCCGCCCGAGCGAGCGGGCGAGCGAGCGAGTCCTCGGTGTCCGGGCGCCAGCCAGTCCAGGGAGGCGGCGAGCACAAGCTTCGGCGCCGGGCGCTGCAAGACGGATCCCGCACCGCACCGCACCGCGCACCGCACACGATCGGCACGGCCGAGCCCGGCGGGCGGGCGGGCAGGCGGCGGCGGGAAGCGCGCGCCCGCCGACGGGTCCCCCCCAACCCGCGCTCGCCCGCGGTCTCCGGGCCGCTCCTTGCGGCGCGCGGGGCCGGCGGGCACTGGCGGGGACTGTGGCACGAGCGGGAGTCCCGGGCGGGCTTGGCGGAGACGAGCGAGCGGCCGGCCGAGCCGCGGCCGCCGTGCGCGGAGCTAAGAGCGAGGCGGCGGCGGCGGCGACAGGACAAAGGAGACCATGTGCGGAGGGAGGGAGGAGGGAGAGGGAGGAGGAGGAGGTGGAGGAGGAGGAGGGCGCACGGCGGCGGCGGCGGCGGCGGCTGCTTCTCCCCGGCGGCTGCCGCGGGCTCCCAGACCGCGGGGCCCGCCTCTCCAGCAGCGCCGCGGGCCGGGTCCCGCCTCTGCTGCCGCCCGCCGCCGCCGCCGCCGCCGCCGGGGTGCGGGATGGAGACGCCCCGGGGATCGTCCGCGCTTTGGCTCGGGCCTCCCGAGCGGGCGGGCGGGCTTTGGCACGCGATCGCCGGCGCCTCCTAGCCGGAGCGGGCGTCCTGGGGATGCCCGGGGCTAGCAGGGCTCCGGCCCGCTCTGCCTCTCCGCCGGCGCGCGGCTCAAGTGAACTCCATGGGCGGCCGGCGCGGCACGGCGCGGCGCGGCGGGGCGGGTGGCAGGAGGGAGCGGCGGCGCGGGGGGCCCCCTCGCTCCAGACTGGGCTCCCCAAGGAAGGGCGGGTAGCGCGCCGCCTGCAGACGCTCGCCTAACAGCTCGCCCAACAGGACCCGCTCGGCGCCCGGCCCGATCCGACCCAACCGAGCCCGAGTCCAGCTTGAGCCCGAGCCGCCGCCGCTGTCGCCGCTGCCCCGCCCCTGGCCCGCCCCTCGCGCCGCCCTCCAAGCGCCCCGCCGCCCGCTCGGCCCCGCGGGGCAACGTCCGACAGCTGCCGCTGCTCCCCGCCACGCGGACCCGAGGTCCCCACGGCACGGCCGCCGTCCCCGTGGCGGGAACTACAGCGCCCGGCGAGCCGCTTCCCATAGGTGCCTGGGCCCAGAACGGCCACTAGGCCCCGCTGCTGGGCCTGGGGGAAACCGTGACCAGGCTGGTCACGTCGCAAAGGGCAGGCCATGGGCGGTTTTTTGGGCTCCGAGTTGCAGCGGCGAAGCTAAAGCGCCTGGCATGCACACCCCGAAAGAGACATCTGGTTGAAGATGAAGTCGCATCCCATGTTAGAACATAAAAGGTTCTATGAACAAAGACGCAAGGTCTTAGGACTTGAGTTCATCCGACGTGTGGCACCTCCAGGCCGCAGGAGCAGGTCTGTTGCCCACTTCTCCGCGGGGTCTCTCTCTGGTACAGGGGCCCCAGCGCGCTGGGGTGGGGCGCCCGAAGCTGAACACCACGCACACGGACTTGGCCCTTGTTGTCTAGTTCCCCAGCAACTCCTGGGCAGCATATGGTGGCCCTTCTGTCCAGTCAAGCGCACCTCCTCTGCAGATTTCTGGCCTCCTTTTTTCATAATTCCAAGTGCAGGCGCATTCAAGTTGTACAAGGCCACACACACGGAGGTGAGAAAACCTTTTTAAACCCCTGTTTTTTCCCCTACACGTAAAGCTTAGCTTGGGAGCCTTAGTGCTCCACAGAAATGGATGTGATTTCTCCAATGCAAGAATGACAAGACCTAGTTTGCACAGAAGAGGACTCCAGGCTCATTCTGGTGGCCCTGGGTGGATGTTAACAGTTTTCTCATTCCCTTCCAGGTCTTGGCCAATCAGAGCACAGCTGGGAAGAGAGGACAGGAACAGGGCTGCGAGGACACCATATGCAAATACCATGGAGATAGGTTGAAAACAAGAATGCCTATTCCTCACCTCTTAGAAGCTGATCATCTATCACTATTTGAATTACTGGCACTCCTGGAAAACCTCTCAAGGGAAAAAAGGGGCTCTTCCTCCCCAGCAGCAGCCTTTTTCCCCTTTAACCTCCAAATGCAATTCATTTTGGAAATAGGAGTCTCTCTCTCTCTCTCTCTCTCTCTCTCTCTCTCTCTCTCTGTCTCTCTTTCTCTCTGTCTCTCTCTCTCTGTCTCTGTCTCTCTGTCTCTCTTTCTCTCTCTCTCTCCTTTCCACTCTTAACTCCACAGGCGGATATATAACGAGGTCTGGCTAAATGTATTTTTAAAGACAGGGCCTGGAGAGTAATTTTTCTGCTGGGAACTTTAGGGAAGTCAGAAGCAAAGGTGCCTAGGAGGGAGTAAGCTTTGAGTTCAATTTTTTCTGGTTGCTTACAGGATGGCATAAAAGCCAGCTGAGACTCACAAGCATTCTACTCACAGCAACTCAAAGGTAAACATTAGAGTTTCATGCAATGACATTACATTGATGTCTCTTTTGGAGCAATCTAAACAGGGTGGCTTTCCAGTTGTCCTAATAAAGTCAATGTTACGACACTTCTTCCAGGCTTTGTACAGGGTAAACTGAGACGCACAACAGTGTAGATAACTCAGCAAATGAAGGACAACAGCCACCAGCCACGGAGACCTCCACAGTGCTTACATCAGACTGTTAGCTCTGCTGAACAGGGATTAGCCTTCAGTGAAAGCCTGGGATGGCACATGTCCCTGTATCTTGATTACTTGCAACCAGAATAAAAGGAACCAATACTGATGCCAACAGCCAAGCCTCCAGAGAATCCAAGGAACATGGTATCTATATTGTTCTTCTGCACCTGGCCTGCACCTCGCTCTGTCACGGCTGCTCTGCTGCCTTCTCAAAGTCTCACCACACTTGGGAGTGAGTCAATTTTCATTCTCCAGCCCCCACCCCAGATGTTCTAGTGCCCTTCCTTTCTGAAAAGAAGGGAGGGAAGAAATCCATGTCAGAACTGGAAGTAGAGTGGTACTGAGCAACCCCAGAAAGAAGAAAAAAGGAAGAAAGGAAACAAATTGGGATATTTCACAGAGGGGGGTGGTCACTGGATTCTGTTCTAACATCTCTTATACAATCCAAAAGACTCGTGTGTGTGAATTCCCCCCCCCCCCTTGAGAAACCTAGCTGTTCCTTTATTGGAATTTTAATCTGAGGATTACAAAGCCAAATCATGGGCAGACCCCGGGTCTGGGACATCCAGAAGGTTTCACTCCCCAAGAACTAATGGATTCTCAACCTTAGCTGCAGCCTCTGGGCTGGATCAAAGGACATTAGTTTGACAGAGCCAGGGCCCCAAGGAGAAGTGAACAAGACGGACTCAACAGACTTTCCACTGAAAGATCAATTACTTCAGACACAAACAGGCTTTAAACACACAAACATCTTGGCTAAGGTTATGATTAGCTAGTTAGGAGTCTAGAAAGGAGCCTGGAAATATAGCTACCTTGCAAGATATATCAATGCATGTTTTCAGAAAGCCTGAGTTTGATTTCTGGCATGGCAAGGGATATAAAGCTAAAATATGGGGTTGTCTTCTGGAAACCTCAAACCCCATTTAAAGCTAAAGTAGATTTTAAAATGAATGGAAGTCATTCAAAATCTAAAATGGCAAGGGTATAGAGCTTTAAATGTTCCATTTGTATCACAAAGTACTAGATTGAAATAAACTATTTTTGGTATGATATTTCTCACAAATTCTGGTCTTCTATCATATAGAAAAATTCACTAATTTCATGGTGATCACACTGTCTAACAGAACCTGTCCAGGTGAATCTTGGTGAAGGGTTTAAAGAAATAGTCTTCACAAGATATTCCTTAAGCTCCTTTAATTTACATAATTTGAAAATCCCAGAATGAAAATGAGCAGATGAGAACCACAGCCAGATGTAAGAAGGCTGTCACTTGCCTGGCCCCCACAAGGTCTGGTCTTTCCAATTTTAAAGTTAAATTTGTGAAAATCCAAGTTTCTGTCTGTTCTTTGGACAGAGGCTAGCTTCTAAGTCAGGAGAATTTGGGAAATTCTCTTCCTACTGTGCATCAGTTTCCCCATCTGTAAAATGAGTTGACAGCAGTTCCGACACCTCAGGAATAGCACCTGGCACTTGGCAAATGGGATGTGTGTTGGCTGTTATGAAACAGGATGCTCTTGGGAAAGAAATTGGGGAGGGCACATGTGCTTTGCACACACACAGGAGCCTCAAGTTCCCTCCCTGGCATACTAAATGGTCCTCTAATTGCCACTAGGAGTGACTTCCCAACATTAAATATGCTGTTTCCCCCAACCACTGCCAGCCCACCCCTGCCCTGCACTAAAAAAAAAATTCAGATGATGCTCTTTAGACTGGATAGATGCCTCAAAATGACTGGCACTCATGGTGTGCTTGGGGGCCCTAAGTTGGATCCCAACACTGCATGGCTCCAGAGAACTCTGGGACCACTCCCAAGCACAGCCAGGCATGACCTCGCACAAAAAACAAAATGATGCTTCCATTCTAATGGCTGTGTAGACCAATGGAAGGGAACTTGTGAATACAAATCTAGGGCTTTCCATTCTACCAGATTGTCTTCACGCCGACCACAGAGTGGTTGGGGAAACGACCACACAAGAGAACAAAAATGACATCAATTCCCAGAAGTGGTGACAATGCTAGGTACCATCTGCTCCTTCTCTCCACTCCTGCTCTGTGGCTCACAGACACTATAGATGAGGTCAGAACCTGGACATTCAGGCAATGTGGATCACAGAAAGAAACTGGAAACTTGAGAACAACCCAGGACCTGTCAGGTTAGGAAGTTCAATTTTACGTTAAGCAAAATGTTGTGAGAGTTCAGCTCCTCCCAGGGAAGACTTCAATCTCTTAAAATGTAAAATAGCACACATGCCAATTATGTCATTTAGGCATGTAAAATTGTAATTTCCAGTTCAAACAGGCCTCTACTCCATCTATGACTACAGAACAGGTTCTTACTAGCGTGGAAGCATGTTTTTGTTCCTTTCCTCTGTGTGGAAAAGCCACAACCTCAACATTATTTTATTTTATGTTATTTTATTTTATTTTTTTTTTAGTTTTTGGGCCACACCCATTTGACGCTCGGGGTTTACTCCTGGCTATGTGCTCAGAAATCACCCCTGGCTTGGGGGGACCATATAGGACGATGGGGGATCGAACCATGGTCCATCCTACGCTAAAGCTTGCAAGGCAGACACCTTCCTGGTCCCAACATTATTTTATTTTAATTATTTAAGTTTTTGTTTTGTTTTGAGACCATACCCAGTGTTTAGAAGTTACTACTGGCAGTGCTCAGAGGACCATATAGGATACTAGGGATCAAACCTGGATCGACTGCCCTACCCACTGTGCTATTGCTCTGACCCCTTATTACTTATTTTTTTAAGACTACACCCAGTGGTGCTTAAGAGCTATACCTGGCATTGTTCTTATGGGTTACCCCTAGCAAGTAGCAGACCATAGGGGGTGTGAGAGATCAAAACAGGTCAGTCATGTGCAAGATAAGTGCCTTATTCCCTGTACTATGTCTTTGATCCTCAATTTAAAAAATATATTTTGGGGAAGATGTGTTTTTGTTTTGTTTTGTTTTGTTTTGCCACACCAGCAGTGCTAGTGGTTACTCCTGTCTCTTATGTTCAGGGGATATATGAGATACTGGTGTTGGAACCCAGGTCAGCAATTGCAAGGCAAACACTTTACCTACTGTATATTTCTCCAGCCCTTCAATTTGATGGTTAATATGACAGAGCCTGGAAGATTCCAGGTGATTTTATTTATACCACTATCAAGGCATAAATCCGAGATTCCTGGGAGTAAGGAGCAGACATGTGAGGGGATGTGTCTCTATCCTTGTTCCTTTTTTTCAACCTAGAATTTCTCATGAACACTGTTATTTGCATATGGAATTTTCCATGCTTAAGATTCAAGACTAGTGATAAATGTACAGGAAAAACACAGAGAAATGGTAGAGATTCTTATGGCTGCTCGTAAGTTTGGGGTACTAGGTGCATGTTGGGGTAGTGGATGAAGGGGAGGAAAATGAACAGAAAACAACTGCTGGAGGACCCAGAGATTTTCAGGGCAAAATTGCCCTGCCAGTTCCATCCTGACCATTGCAGGCAATGGGGACCCCAGGGTGGACCTCAGCCAACAGGTTGGCACAGTTGGAAACAGCCTGGAGCTGTTTGCTGGGGAGGCCTACTTCTTACCTCTACTAATCCTTCACACTTGCCTCCCATGCTCTCCAGCTCAGGGTCCTTCTGTTGCTGGGGCTGATTCATCTTATGCTTAAGCCCATGATTTCCTCCTCCGGTGATGTACGGCTGGTCAACTCGGTCCCTCCCCTGCCAACCGAAGGATTCGAAATGGAAGTTTCTGTGCCGACTGGGTGGAGGGGAAACTGCAGTAGCTCATGCTCTTCCTGTTGAAAAGCAAAAGCCTCTACCATTCTCTGCCTGTGTTGCTACCATTGATCATGAGGCCGCAACAAGAGGGAAGTAAATAAACTGGACTGGGTTAGTTTATGGTACGTGCTATTGAGACGCAGCAGGGAATAAATATTTTCCAAGTGCAGAAGTCAAGGAAAAGAATTCTACTTTGAAACTTTGCAGGGTACTATAAACTATAAGGGGATGGGATCAGTCTAAAACTATAAAATATCTCTTGCTTAACTGCCAAATCTATATTAAAATATTAATATTAAGACTCTGACAGTCCCACAAAAAGGAAGCATTGTGGAAAAGAAACAGAAATGTAGTTTGGGCTTCACATCACTGTTCTTTCTTCATCTCAGACACTGGAAAGGGTCTCGGGGTTTGCACCTGCGAGACTTTGCTCCCCTCGACCACACCATGAGGTCCTAGGCAAGACAATTCACAACTTGGGACCATGAGCCCTTCATATAGGAACAAAGCTACACTGGACAAGGACAAATGCCCATCCTGCTTTTGTTATCTGCTTTAATCTTCAATATTATGGATGCCTCTTGGGATTCCCACATAGAAATGTGGATACAGGAGAAGGAGGAAAGTTCATTAAACAACAACAAAAACACACATAAAGTGTTTGCAGAAGCTAAATGATGGCCAATGCAGAACACACTTTGCAACTGTGGAGAAAGCATCTATGGTGAAAAGAACAATAGACCTCTATTAAAGTAATTTCCTTGAACTGTCTTGATCTCTGTTATCCAGGATTTTTCACTTATTAACTTGGAGGGGTGTATTTTGGGTTTGAGGCCATCCCTGGCATTATGCTTGAGGTTTGCTCCTTGTTGATTCTTGGGACAATATGCTAGTTTGGACGGATCAATTCTGGCCTCCCACTTATCAAGCTTGTACTCCATTCCAACCCATGGAACTACTTCTTTGGTCCCCATGATTTTAACTTTCAGGCTTATTGAATTTAAAAAAGCGTTGACATAGGCTTGGTGACTAGTATAGTGGGTCGAAGGTGTATAGACATGTGTTTGAACCCAGTGTCTATCAAAGTAGCTTTTGAGAGAAGCTCATTTTCTTCGCCTGAAAAAATGAAAAGGGCAGTCCCTGAAGTCACCAGTAGGGGCGCAACTGTCTGTGTTTCAACAGATATACCAGTGGGCTTGTATGTGAGGTTCTGTTGAGGCAGGGAGGGAACTGGCCTTTGCCGGTGTCTATGAGGGTGGTGTGATTTAAAGAGTTCCCCTTAATTTTCAACTGCCCAGCATAAAGAACAGTCCCTAATCTACCCTAGATGTTCCTCGGCTGGATACTTCAGTGGTTCTAATTTTAGTGTCAAGAAAAGGAACAAATCAAGCAGCAAACTACTGAGGTCTAGAGTAGAAAAAAGCATTAAAACTAAATCACATCCCCTGATGCCCTTTACTGATCCTAAAGTCAATGCCCATCAGGGGGCCACAGACCTGCCATGGCAACAACTGTTCCTAAAAGTGCTCACAGTGATTCTATCATCAGACTGGGAATTAACCAGAGCCATATATAGAAGGGTATTCTCCATATGTAAGATGAGGCCAGTGACACACAGGGTCAGCCTGCCCTTTGGGAAAGTCAGAGGGAGGTTCTAACACAGTATCCAGGACTTCTTTACGAAGCCACCCCCTACCACTCTCCACCTGCTCTCTGCCAGCCCAACTTGGAGGCCCTGGGGATTCTCAATGTTGAAATATGACTATTTCAGATCAAAGCTAACTGAGTTCTGATGTCTAAAATCTAGAGGCTTCAAACAAAGCTCAAAGAGTAATGGCACCATTATCTTTAAACTACAGGAGTACTACCTGGATATGTGAAACTTCTGCTCCCAAGAATAATCCGCAAACCATGAGAAATGGTTCCCCACAGTCTTTCCCCCAAAGGGTTTGCTATTCTTTCTGAGAAATTACAAATCTTCAGGGTACTGGAAATTCTATTCCTCAATTCACACTCATGGTCTCAATCAACTCAGCAACACCTTCATGCTTGTATTTTAACTTCATCATGAAGCATCTTGATGGGCTGAAGATTTACTGTCAGAAATTTCTGTTGAGCAAGAAGAGGTCAATTTTTTGGTTTCTCAAGTCCTGTTGAGTCAAAGGTTGTGGAGATACAAGGAGGGCAGCTAGAACATCAAAGAATTGCCTTACTTTAGCTCTCTTGAGATCATTCCTGTGACTACTGTTTCTGAATGTTCCTCCTTCTCCTGTTAGCTGAGTTTTTCCTTCCCCGATCCTCCTATACTAACAAACTGGAGTATGCAATTCTATAGTCCCCATCACTGCAACTTCACAGATAAAATAAACTATTCTATCATGCCAGTTGTCCTGTTTAGATAATGCTCTGAAAGGACTAGAGCAAGTCTGCATACCTATACAGCCTTGCTAATTCCTCTCAGGTATGAGAAAGACTATTCAGAGTTCTTGGTAGCAAATCAACCAGACCAGCAGCTGCTTCTTGTGCTCCCAAGTGAGTTTATCTTACTAAAGAAACTTATCCAAGAAACCTATTTCCTGGTTCAACTTTGGCCATTGACCTATCTCTAAGGTAAATGTTACAAAATTTCTTTGACCCATTGCCACTTTTCAGAAAAACAAAACAAACAAAACAAAGAACATAAAAACATCCAGCACCTCCCACCCTTCTGTCCCTATCCAAATCTATCTTCTTCCTCTGGGTAAAGAGAAATCACCCCCAAATGCACCTGAGGATATTACAAGACTGTTCTAGTCTTTTCTTGGAATAGCCGGAAAGTGCCATCACCCACTTTGGGAAACAATGCTTCTGAGTCACGCATTTCCTTGGTGGGAACTGGACACTTTGGTGAGCAAAGAACTCACAAGTGAGCTCTGTCCCCTCTTGATCTGCCACAGTCTGGCCATTGTCATTCCTTCTGACTCTGTCCCAGGGTCTCATACCAGACTCATAAGTGATAAATCAATACCTGCATGCATAAAAACTTTATTAACTCAAACAGAAGATGATCACATCCCCCCAATAAACCAAACTGCAGTCACTCAGTCCTCCCCCCATTTAGTATTTTGCAGCAGCAGTAACTGTAAGAAGGCAACAAAATGCACAGAGGTTTTCTTAAACATTGACTGATCGTTAAAAATGTTCTTTTTCCTTCCCTACATTTGTTCTTTATAGTGCTCCTCTTGAAATAGGGCGCCTGGTGATATTGTGTGTCTCTGGCATTCTCCCACCAGTGGAATACCTCATCTTCTCTTCCCTAGATTCAGAATTGGATTGTGACCATTTCCACTACTACCACACAGCAGCAGAAGCTATGTTCTGGCACAGCAGAGAGTAGGTGTTAAGAAGGCCTCCACCTCTTCTGCTTCCCCTTGGCACCCCGCCACCATGTCTCAGAGAAGCCCAAGTGGATCCAAGAGCACTGTGCTACAGGGTCAAAGGTCTAGCTGAGTTCCCAGCCCACGGCCAGTGGCATGAGAATAGACCACGCTAACATAGCTCTTCCACCCAGTGAACAGCCAGCGTGCATTGTGGAGAGAGGTGCTGTCTCAGCATCACTTTGCCCAAAAGGCAACAGTTGTAAGCAAGTAACTAACTGTTGTGTTAGAAGTGATTCAATTTGTAGTTTGTTACAATGCAGTCGCAACTGAAATCATCGTGTAGGTCAAGCTCCTGCTTAGAAAAAGAAAGGTGAACAGAGCCAGAATGAGGTGACTCTCAAAGGCCTGGCTTTCCTGCCTCTGCACAGAAATACCCTGGATCCTGAAGTATGCATTGCTGAAAGAAAAAAAAGACACAGCAGCAACCAAAATCTTGGTGGAAAAAAAAATCTTTTCTGAACCTCCCCGCCTCAAAGTTTTCTCTTTGATAAAGTAAAAGAAAACTTAACATGACAATATTAATGAAAGAATAAATCTGAGCTCTCCCTTTCCTTTTAGAGGCTACGAATGTTTGCAAAACTAAAAAGTCTTTAGTAATCCCTTCTTTTATCTAAAACAGATTGCAGTTTTAAGCACAGCCTCATGAAACTGCAGGTTCAAAGGAACCTGAAACTGAATTAGCATAAAATCTGGAATTCTCGTTTCTACCAAAAAGCACAGCTGCCATCTGACAGCTCTTCTGTGATTTCAGTTTCAAATGGAAACTGAAAGTAGCTGAGGTGGCGTGGGCCACGGCTCCATCCTTCCCATTCTCACTCCACTCCTCCTCCCCGCACATTCAGGCAGAGGAGGGGAATCTACCTGAAACCTTCCTGTGAAATGAATCCCCATATGGAAACCACGAAACTGAACTTGGGGGCGAAACACGGGCCAGGGGCAGCTTAGAGCAAGGAGGGTTGGGGGCTGCCCAGAGAACAGGAATATTTTTGTTAATAGTTCTCAGTGTGCTAA
>PVKC010000552.1:0-18624 GCA_004027635.1 Crocidura indochinensis | reverse complement strand
TTCTAGAGAATCCGCCAGGGGCTGCTTTGTTTTGGGATGAAATCCCAGCACTCCTGAGGCGAAAAGTTGCACTTCTTTGTCTATGGAAGGGGTGGGGGTGGGGTGGTGGAGAGGATAATATATAACTGATGTTCCCTGAGAAGTTCTTTAGCCAGAAGAGAATTTTCTCGCCCTCCCCCAGAGAGGTTGAATGTGCCCAGAGCTACCCTCAACTTTCTCCTCTGATCCCCCAGATGATCAACTTCTTGGATTCAAGTGACAGCTGGCAGGAACCACATTGGTGGCACATGAAAAGCAGGCTGTAGCTTTCCAGGGAGCAAGAAGCAAGGCCTTCTCCTCACTTTCTCACAAACCTCCTGCCAGGCCTGCTGGCTTCTCCTAGCCACCATGCCCGCTCACTGCCATCTGCTACTGAACTGGAGAACGGACTGAGCATAACACCTGCCACCGGGGGCCCGTGATGTACAGGAACCTTGGAGCCAGCGGGGTGGGCCCGGCTCCTTGGAAAACTCGCGAGATTCCAGGGAGGCAAGGGGGGCTGCCCACAGGGTTTGCATCCACCTGAGCTCCTCTGAGGGCTACTGTCGCGGTGCCACTTCTCATATTCTCCAGGAGGAAAATGACTTTGTGAGCAGCTGGTATTTACACAGAATCTTAGAGGGAGTTGACGGATTTAATTACAAGTGTTAGTAAAACAGGAAAATTGTAGCCAGGCTTTGAAATAGCCACCCAGCTTTATGTAACAAGACTTTCCTTTGTGTTGCAGGAAGAAATGCCATTTAGTTCTCAAGCCATGAGTTTTCTTGGAGAAGGGGTGGGAGTGGGGGGGGGGAGAAGGGTGGAAGGGAGGGGAGAAGGTGGCTGGTGAAAATACAGTTGCAAGCTGCGAGTTTTGTTTTCTTAATTTATGATCTTGTCCTTCTGATACAAAGATCAAGTCACAAACAACATTCTCTCAGGTCTTGTGCTCTGAGCTGTTTTCCTGTTGGCTCTTGTGATGAATTTTCTGTTATTTTCAAAGCTCCCTTATGGCTGACAACAGGCATTTGTGCAATGACTGGCTGGCCTGCAGGTACTGTGTGAGGCCATGAAATGGACCTCAAAGAACTGGCAGACACAAGGGCTAAAGAACCATCTGATTCTCAGTGGCCACAGGCGCGCTGTGGGATTCAAAAGCCGGTTGCAGGGTAGCAGCTGTAGAAGTTACAGAGAGGAGAGGTGCTGAAAGTGAGGTACCAGGAGAGTGGTCAGAGGCCAAGCTCTATCCCTGCTCCTGAGGCTCTGGGGAAGCCACGGGACACTGTCTCCACCAGCAAAATGCACACAGATTGTGAATCTTTCCTCCCTTTCATATTAACACATTACCTAACACATAATCTAGTCTTCTCCCCTTATGATGCTAAAAATAATGTTTTCCTCTCCATTTTCTTGGAGTTTACAATACTAAGATCTAAGTAGGACATGCTGTTTGACTTATCTTCCCCCAACCCCCTTTCAGGAATTTCCTGGTAAATCAATGAAATGTCAGAAGTGCTCTATGGTTTGCATTTAACCCTTCCAACTGTGAAGGACAATTTAACTTCCTCATCTACAAAGCCCAGCACCAGCCTCATGAGCTCTGTTGCTTCTGTCACTGGGTACCACAGGCCCATAAAACACATTTGTCAGCTTTGTGTTTGAAAGCAAAACCAAAAGGATAAATGTGTCATCACTTACTCTTTAATCTGAAAGCCACAGGGGAAGGACTTCAGACAGAAAGAAAACATACACTTCTCTCTTTCTCCTCTCTCTCTTGTCTTGTCTCCTCTCTCTCTCCCCACCCCTCTCTCTTTCTCTGTTCTCTCTCCCCTAAGCCTTCACCCCTACCCCAGCCCAACACACACAAATCAGAACACTGTGAATTGGAGCTGGGCTTTGTCTTAATCAGACCATTCCTGGCCAAGGCAATGTGCAGACCACATTGGGAACCAATTTAGTCATTTCTGACTTCTCAAGAATCAAATAAAACAATAAATAGCCTGAACTGGGCTTGAAGGGGAAGAGGACCACATGTATTTCCTCTTAGAGATTTTTTTTTTTGGTAACATGAAAGTTTGGCTTGAAAAGAACTTATTGCACAGCCACATGTGGCCTCAATAGGATGACTCTTTAGCTGATGAGACAGATTCCAGATTCAAGCACACAATATCGAGATTTAAATCCTTGGGATTTAGTAATGGAAAGTTTGGGTCACATTAAGGGCTGTGGGATCCAGGGATAAGATTTAGTTTCAATTAGCCTCTTGGGCAGCATGAGCATCCCCCTAAGAAGCACCAGATGTCTCAAATTCCGTCTCTTGCCTTTTCTCTTGGCGCTTCCCATTTGATAGGCCAGAAAATTCCTGGCTTCAAACCCTTTCCTTGTTCAGGAATTGTTCATCATCATCCTTAGAATTAGCTGGTTAGCTACGGAGAACTAAAAACTGTTCTCTAGTTTTTTATTTTAAAAATTTTCAAGTGCACAGTAAAGATAAAGGGATGGTCTGAATAATGACCCTCCACCCCTTCATCACATCCCTTGATTTCTAACATTTGGCCACATTTACTTTCTCTTTCCTCACTCTTAAGTTCAATATATTAAGGCACACACATACACGTAAGCGACACATCAACTCATTATCACTCATGTTTGATGGAGGAGGAAGTCTGTGCTGGCTTGCCTTCAAGCACTTTCTTCTGAGTGGCTGGATTTAAAAGGAATCTGGCTCTATTTCCTTGTGGCCCCACTGTCCCTGTGTTGAGAAGCCACACATGTGTTTCAAAAGTCTCTATGTGCATGTGCCTACTTTCTGCTTTTAGGACTCTTGGAAATAGAGATGATCAGCTGGGGCCCTGCAAGTTGCTCAATAATAAAACTGGCTAAGGGGAAGGAAATGGTTTACGTCTGGGGAAGCTGTTGACACTTATTTGCTTTAATACAGACTCAAAGTTGTTTTATTTTGGGGGGGGGCACACTTGACTGTACTGAGGGGTTACTCCTGGCTAATGCTCAAGGGTCACTGCTAGACCATAAGGAGTTCCAAGGAATCGAACCTAGGCCAGTCATGTGTAAGGCAAGTGCCCGCCCCACTGACCTAACTATCCAGTCCCAGACTGCAAAGTTTTTTGTTGGGTATATGTTGGTTATGTGACTATCAATTAAGCAGTATTTATCTTTTTTTGTTTGTTTGTTTTTTGGGTCACACCCGGCAGCGCTCAGGGGTTACTCCTGGCTCTATGCTTAGAAATTGCTCCTGGCAGGCACAGGGGACCATATGGGGCACCGGGATTCGAATCGATGACCTTTTGCATGAAAGGCAAACGCCTTACCTCCATGCTATCTCCCGGGCCCCGTATTTATGTTTTCTTATTATTTCTTCATCTATTGAATGGAAAGTAGAAGATGCTCTTTTCCCTGTGAGGAAAAGAGTACCTAGCACAGACAGGCTAAGCATCTAATAGATACCCCTATTATTGTGTTGCATTTTTTTACATGTCTTGCTCCCTTGGGCATCTCTTGGAAGAAGAGCAGATAGGCAGGGCCAGAGCTAGATATACAAATGAGCACACATGAGTCTCATGCAAACTTTCCCTTAACTTGGAGGTCTATTGTATGATTGCATTATAAATATGGAGTAGAGATTATTAAAACAGTCCCAAATCTGCCAGAGAGAGAGAGCATGGAGGTAAGGTGTTTGTCTCTCATGCAAAAGGTCGGTGATTCAAATCCCAGCATCCTACATGGTCCCCTGAGCCTGACAGGATCGATTTCTGAGTGTAGAGTACTGCCGAGTGTGACCAAAAACCAATAGATAAATTAAAAAAAAAATAAACTCAGCATATTATTTCAAGCACACTTCAAATCCAATTTAACACTTATTTGGGGGCCGGAGAGATAGCATGGAGATAAGGCATGTGCCTTTCATGCAGAAGGTTGGTGGTTTGAAACCTGGCATCCCATATGGTATGGTCCCCCGAGCCTGCCAGGAGAGGTTTCTGAGTGTGGAGCCAGGAGTAACCCCTGAGTGCTGCCGGGTGTGACCCCCACAAAAAAATTCCAAATCTGTTGTTTGCTTCTAGGCAGAGCCAAGATGGAGGAAAGAGAAGACAAGTACAAGCACAAGAAGAGGCTGAGGCCACATGGGAGTTTCAAGAAATCAGGAGAGGCAAGGGGTATCATTCAATTGGAGAAGGCAGCAGAAACAGGGAAAAGGAAAAGTGAGAGGCATAAACATTGGTGAGATTGACGATCATATGAAGAGCAAGACAAAAATGGAAGCCAGTCTAAGATATGGGTTACTCAAAACTGGAAACAGAAGCACAAGGAGATTTTGAGGGACTGAAAAATAATTGCTTTTAGTCTCACATACCACAAAGGGTCCCACTGCGTTCAAAAAGGGAAAGCAGAAGAGAGGGGTCAGATCAGACAAGGAGAAGGGGTCCCACAAAGGCTAAAGAGACACAGCTTCCAAAGGGTAGAAAAATAGCCAAAACCAACACACAGATACCATCAGTGCTCACAGGACAGGAAAGAAGGAACCCAGAAAGAGGGGACAGTAAAAAGGGACTTGAGAAATATATCACAAGCATACTGAGGTGGATCAACACTTCTAGGAACTCAAAGATGGCAACTGCTGAGGCCGCAAAAGATGAGCAATAGAGGGGACTGGTCTTTGTGAGGTGCATCCAAGAGAACTGCAAAAGGGAAAGCAGGGCTGAAACTCAGAGGAAAAGTTAAAAACAAGAGCTGTAAGCAGACTGTTTGGCCGTGGTGACTCCTGCAATTCTGCACTATCTGGACTGGTGGTTCAATGCCAGACCTCAAGAATAAGATGCTGCTCAGGGCCTGCAGTGTTGGAGATACCCAGGACATTCTGTCATGTTGGGACCTCCAGAACTGTGCCCAAAGATACTTGAGGGGCCATGCACTGTTGGGGATAGGCCCTGAATGGGGTATAGGCCCAAATCACTATCTCTCATGCTGACTCTTTTTGTGTGATTGTTTTGTTTTGGGGCCATGTCCTAATAGTGCTCAAGGTTCTGCAATCAGAATTACTCCTGGAAGCTTGGGGGACCACATAGAATGCAGAGGAACAAACCTAGATTGACCTTGTGAGAGGCAAATGCTCGATACACTATATCAGGGGTGGCGAACACGCGGCTCTCGAAAGTCACATGCGGCTCCTGCTCAAAATGAATGCACCTCTTTGCCTCTTATGTGTCAAATATATTATTGTTAAAAGTATATGCTTTTGTGTGAGTGTTTGTTTTGGCAGGTCACTACGTGGTGTGGCTCTCTGACTCTCAGTTTAAAATTTTGGCTCTTTGTGTCGAACTTGTTCGCCACCCCTGCACTATACTATCTCTCTGAAACCCTCCCACCCGCAATACAGACACTTGAACTGTTTGTTTTTGTCTTTTGGGTCATACCTAATAGTGTTCAGGGCTCTGCAATCAGGATTACTCCTGGAAGGCTCAGGGAACCATATGGCATTTCCCGAATCAAACCTGGATACATTGCATGCAAGACAAGTTGCCTTCCCCACTCTCCTAATACTCTGGCTCCATCCACACTCTTCCTGAGAAGTGTAATATAGAAGGACTTAAAATATAGGATGGGGCATTTAGGCCATGAGTCTGTGCAGATGCCTCCAGCTTGAAACTACCACTTGCAAGAGACTGTCACGGACCCTTCTCCCCTGCCAGTCTGCCTCCTTTCCCAGAGAGAAGCCTCTGCTCTCCCCATCTGTCTTCTCATAATCAGGAGGAGTAGCCATTTATGCCACATCAGCAGGAAGTAACCCAAATGCCACAGCCATTACTGTCTATGGGAAGGCAAAGGAGCCGATAGAGCATGATGGCATTTGAAGTGTGAGGTGAGATCCATACATTTCTCTGTTTCTGGGAACGCCAACTCCTGACTCAGGGCCAGAGCAGCCCCCCATTCTGAGAGTAGGGTGCAAATTGGGTGTTTCTGCCTCCTCTCTTGGAATGCTTGCTTCCCTGAAATGCCCTCTCTCAGAAGACCCCTCCTGAACAAAGCTATCATTCTGAAAAAGCACATGGAAAGCACCGTGGGATTGCTCTAGGGGACTGTTCCAACCCGTCTGGAATCTTCTAGGAACATGAAAACAAAGATGGTTCCAGATAGTCATATCCCACCACACACACACACACACACACACACACACACACACACACACACACGGGACAGAGAAGGGACAATCCTGCTGTGGAGCATTGACAGGAATAAACATGGGCCTCCTCTGTCACAGGTGACTGATTTCCACATACAAGCTGCTCATTTCTGGGACAAGGAATTAATTAGGAATACGTCTATAGCCCAGGTACGTACACTTGGGGTACGGGAGAAAGCTGAATAATGGGGCTGGCAACTGCCAGTCTGAAGGGCGGGGGTGCAGGGTTCTATCATGTCACATAGGATGTCACTTTTAAGAGAATGAACCAATGCAAAAAAGTTGATGACTATTTTCCATACAAAACACAATTGGTTGCAATGGGAGGTTGCTCTGTTCCCCATTAGGCAACCTCACTTGTCAGACAAGCTCCGGATCTCACTGAAATCCATTGTGGATTCTTTATAGTTGGCGGGGAAATGTGACGAGACATTCCTTACACCACATTCTTTCTTCAGGCTGCTTTTAAATCTCAAGTACATGCTTAGCCTCCTCTTCCCACAGGAAAAGGAGTTCTGGCTTCCAAGGAGAGGTAAAGCGGGTCACAACAGCTACTTTGAAAGTGTCTGAGCAGCACAGGAAGTGGAGAAAGAAGATCAGGCTGCCATTATCAATGACTATAGAAACCCTGGAATCACATTAGGTGATAAAACACTTTCTGGTGGACACCAGAAAAGACCATCATCACTCCTTCTGCTCATGCACACCCTCACTCCCTCGCTCACTCTTCTTTTTTTTTTTTTTAAAGAAGGCTTTTACCCTCATTAAATAAAACCTTATCTCAGAAAGACTGCAATCCTCAGCAAGTGACAAGTGTGCCTAATCTCATTTTCTGACAAGTGATTCTGACAGCACCTTCCTTTTGATTTCTGAGACATGTAGTTAGACATATATTAATCTGTCACTCATCATCCCTAGGAAGAAAAAAAAAAGTGGGAGAGAGACAGAGAGAGAGAAATGAGCATTTGTGAATATGAAGGTAAGATAAGATGCCAGGACATCTACTTTGACTGAAGCATGAATATGGCCTACTCAGGACCACTCCCCAGAAGGCACATGGACCATCTACATTGGGGGGCATAGGCGCCTCCTCTGGTCCACTGGGCCAGAGAAAGGAACATGTGCTCAAAGAGAGGCAGGCTAGGATTATAATCCTGGCCCACACTGGTAGAAGTTGTCTCAATGATCTAAAAATTTGTCCTCTCTATGTGTCCCAATCCCCTCTCTCAGCTATGCTCTGTGGTTCTCTAGCTGTAAGAATGAGGTCATTGATTCACTCACAGCTAGCTATGCACCCCTAAACGGGAACATAACTGCTACCATTTCTACTAAGGTCTTGCAGAAAATGAACTAGTAGATTCCAACTTTATGTTGGAAAGTCAGACAAGAGAGACCCTTTATCCAATGATTTATCCATGCAGTTTGCTCCTAAATATTAAGGAACAGAGATATTCCACTGTTCCTGCTCTTTGAAAGCAGCATCTTTGTCACTGAGGCATCTGTGACACATACTCTGTTTCACGTCCCCTGGGGTCATCTCACCCGCCTCCAATCTTCCTACTATGGCTCTTATTTAGGTGCTCAACCTTCAGGATATTTTCTGATCCTCTCTTCTCAGACTGGTATTTTTTTTTCTATCTTTTGATGGGAGATTTCAGACAGGCTGAACTGAAAAAAAAAAAAAGGTCTATGCCAAATCAGCTAAGATCCCCTTAGAGGTGACACAACAAAGACACTGGTCAGAGAAACTACTTTCAAAGTGGGGGTAGGGGTGGGAATGGGGCCATACTCAGTGGTGCTTCGGGCTTACTCCTGACTCTGCACTCTAGTGGGACTCCAAGGATCTTATAAAATGCTAGGGATTGGGGCCGGAGCAGTGGCACGGCAGTAGGGCATTTGCCTTGCATGGAGCTGACCTAGGACAGACCGTGGTTCGATCTCCTGGCATCCCACATGGTTCCCCAAGCCAGAAGCAATTTCTGAGTGCAGAGCCAGGAGTAACACCTGAGCATCACGAGGTGTGGCCTAAAAACCAAAAAATAAATAAATTAAATGCCAGGGATGGAACATTGCAGCCGCATTTAAGGCAAAGACCCTACTTGCTGGACTAATGCTCTAGCCCATGTCAGATCTCCCTCTGTGCTGCCTCACCAAATCCATAGGAAGCTGGGAAGTGGGATTTGAGAGCAGTGCCCTCTTCAGTCCTGGCTCACTTTAGAGGGCCTAGGCCAGCAGGAGGAAATGAGATCTAGACTGGTGCAAAGTACAACCTCCAAAACTACTGATATCTTTGCTGAGATGATGAAAAACAAAAAGATTTTTCTCCTTGGTCTGTAGTACTAAGCACAGCAGACAGCATAGGGAAGGAGAAAAATCTCTTCATTGCCTTTGATGTCAGAAATTATCTGAGCAAGTCCCAAGAAGGAAGATACTAAAAGATCCAGCCATCCTTTTCAGGAACAATTTTCTGAGACTTGACAATCTTCCCTTTGACTGGCCACTCAAAGCCATTTACTAGAGCTGATGAAAGCAGGGTGGGAAGGAAGCAGTTCTAGCCAGGCTCCTGTCATCTGTACAATGAAGTGTCCTTTGCAAGACCTGATTGAGAGCCCCTCTGCAATCACCCTAGTGTTCCTGGCTACACACAGGACAAACAGGTTACAGATTTGAAAATAGGTAGAGAGTCATAGAAGATACACCAGGGGTTCTAGGAATACAGGTGCTCTCTCAATTGAAGGATGAATCTGCAAAGCCCTCATTTATGGAGGCTGCAGTCAAATATGTCTCACTTGGGCAGCTACTGGTCACAGCGGAGAGGTCCATTGTTCCTGTTGGGTCATTTCTAGCTTTCACATGCATGAAAATGTGTAGCCAGGGATCAAGAATTACTGTCAACTTGACAGCAAGAACTTGGTCCCCATTTCCTTCCCTCACTGGGTAACAATGGTGACAAATCTTGATCGTACATGAGACATTCAGCTTCTTTATTTGACACTTGCTGCTCTCTGACATGTACTCATGAGGATGGGGACTTCTATGTGGGTGAAATCAATTATCATTTGATTAAGACAGAGCAGAAAAAAAGCAATAACAACCACGGTGTCATTTATGAAACCTGCCTTCCCAACCCAGGCTCTTGGCATGCAGAAAAGGTAATTAAAATGAGTTTCAATTAAAAGAATGTAAAAACTGAAATCAAATAAATATTAAGAAGCCAAGTGCCATGATTAAGTGTTTATGAGGGGAAGTCTTCAGATACTGACAGAGAGGATACCCAGTGCACACTGACAGAGAAGTCTACTTTGTCGTTGAGTGGAAAACCTATTCTATAGAAAGACAACAAATCAGGCTCCCACAGCCACTCCACAAGTGAACAACCTGTCCTTGTTTTATACTTTCCTCCTATAAGTGCTCTGTGCCTCAGTCTGCTTGGTTTGGAAAGGGACCCCTTCCTTCTTTGACATCTGTGAGTGTGTCCATCTGAATCTGTTCTTGGTGTGATTCTCCTGTGTAGAATAGGATTGATGGGTGTGTTCTGGCATCAGAAGAGTCTAGTCAGGGCCATACTGCTGCATCTCAGGCACTTTTTGCAGTACCCTCACATTCAATGATTGACCAGGGTGTGGGCTTTGCATGACCTTTTGAAAAACTCAGAGAAAAGACATAGATCTCGGGGATAGAATGACTACAGAACAGAGAGGAATGAGAACCCGATTTTAGTGTCAACAGTGTGGTATTAGTGAATTCCTTCGCTTTCTCTGAGTCCTCTGACACTTCCTTCAAACCAAGTGGTCAGATTAGCTGCCTGGGCTCCTCTCCTAAAAAGTTTTGCTGTGTACTCTTCTGCCTTTGTTGGATAACTTAGCCAGGCCAGAGAGATAGTACAATGGGCAGGGCACTTTCCTTGCATGTGACTGACATGGGTTCTAACCCTTGCACCCAACATGGATCTCTGAACACTGGCAGAAGTGATTAGTAAGAGCAGAAGTAGGAGTAAACCCTGAGTACTGCTGGATGTAGAAAGAGGAGGAGGTGAAGTAGAAGGAGGAGAAGGAGGAGGAGGGGAAAAAAAGAAGAAAGGAGAGAGAGAAAGGAAAGGAGAATGGGGAGGTGGTAGAGGAAAAGCAAGAGAAGCCAGCAACTTAGAAATCTATCATCTGAATAACCAGAAGGGATGTAATTAAAAGTCACTGTTCTGTTCCCACAAACACACCCAGGATCTTCCCATAACAACACCATGGTAATTAATGAACCTGCAAACTGCATGCCACCGCCCTGCAGGCACTGCCAAGCCTGGGTGTGGCCGACCCAGGCCTCTATCTCCTGCCCTTGCCTCTCACCAAGGCCCACTCCTGCTCCTGTAAAGTTCACTTTTTTTTTGGGGGGGGGGTTGGGCCACACCCATTTGACAGAAATTGCTCCTGGCTTGGAGGGACCATATGGGATGTCAGGGGATCGAAGCGCAGTCTGTCCTATGCTAGCGCTTGCAAGGCAAACACCTTACCTCTAGTGCCACCTTCCCAGCCCGTGAAGTTCACTTCTAGCCTCTGGCTCTTTGCGAGAGAGCATTTTCAAGTCATGCAGGGGCACAAAAACCCTGGAATTTTAAAAATCACTAAACTGATAACAAAAATATAAGAGGGTCTGCTGGCATCATAATATTCCCACATCTGTGCTTTTCCCTCTCTGCCTTGAAGGGATTGTCACAGAACAGGTGCCAAATTAGTTCCTGGGGTCCTGTTTGGGGAGGGTCCCAAGCCCATACTCAGCCAATTGCTGCCTGGGTGCCACTGCCCAAATTCTCCATGACTGAGGCCTTTGTGGCCTGGACCTGTTCAGACATGAGGAAAATCTATTTTTGGAATTCTCTACTTTTAACACCCTGATGTCATGTGCTCATGCAGACTGGCCCTGCTGCCCAGAAGCTCTATCTGTCCTATCAACTGGCTACCCTCATAAACTTGGAGTGTCCTGGTAGGGAATCTGAGGCCACCTAGGGACAACTGTGGGGTATCTGCTACAATAGGATGGCAGTAAGAAAAGGGTTCTCAAGCCTGTGTAGTCGGGGCAAGGAGAAGCCTGAGAATGAGAATTTGCAGAGAAAGTTCTCAAGTGAGTCAGGGAGAACCACAAAGGGTCAACTCTCTCATCTCTTCCCTTGGCAAACTCTGCTGATCTGATTCAGCATCTGAGAGTCCATGATAGGGTCCCCTCACATGGCTCCACGACCTGCAGCCTCGGAGGCTTCATAAAGGCTCAACTCAACTTTCAGCAAGCCCCCCTACTCCCATCCTCAAGAAATATGTTGATGTTTGAGAACAAACATTCTGGGTGAGACACCTAGGTGAGTTAATAGTCAGAGAGATAAATTTATGCCCAAGGTAGCATATTCAGGTCTAATTGGAAGAAGGGAAGTTTAAAGTGGAACTGCAGTCTGGTTTTACCAAGTGGATCCCACTAAAGGCACAACATACTGTGTCACGTAAGCAGGAGCCCAAAACTCGGTTCTCTGTGTTAAGTCAGCAGTTAGCTTTCAGGATGGGAAACAGAATTCCTGTCTTCCCAGAGTTCTGCAGAAGCATCCACAATGGGTCAATGAGGTCTGTGTAAAGGCTTGTGGTGACCTGCCAGCCGACAGTTCCCATGACAGTCTGGCCTAGCCTAAATCCAGTTGGATTTTCCTCCCAGTACTCATTTGGTGGAAGGGTAAAAGCCAGCCAAGGGGCTGTCTTTGGGGGCTTGCGTCAATCTTCTCAGGGAAGTGCCAGGTTTCCACCTGGCCCGGGGAAGGATTTCTTTATTGGTTTGGCTGGATGAATACATCCCAGTTTCTTCCTCAGTACAGGTATATTTTTCATTCACTGATGATGGTGGAAAGCCTCTTGCTCACACATGTATTATAATAAATGCATTATAAATGAGTAAGTAGGAAACAGTAAGGAAATGATGTTTTACTTTTAAATGCTAATTACGAAGCCCTGGTGCAGTTAATGTGCAGGGTGTTCTGTCAATTTTTAATGTTTATGCCAAGTGTAGTCTTCAATTTAACATGAGCTTTTAATCCTTTGAGTACTAAATTGCCTTTTAATGCTTGCAGAACAACATTGTGTTTGCACAAAGTCAGGTCTGAAAAATGTATTTAGTACAAGGTGTGTTGTGGGAAGGTGGGGGTGGGGTGGGCAGGGATCCTGTTTTGAAGGAGGAGAAAACAGCCAAAGCAAGCAGCTCCCCGCTCCCATCCAGTGCCTCATTTCCTCTGCTTTCTGAGGCTGCGGGAAGCCTGGCTCTGAGGCTGCTGATTTTGCCCTCCAGTGAAAGCTCCAGCTCCCAGGAGCACCATCAACCCCAGAGTACACCTGGCGCCTTGCAAAAGCCACAGAAGAAGGCAGAGCAGAGCTGTGGCACTGGGTATATCCTGGCTACTCCTTCCTGACACCAAAGTAGAAAGAAGAGGTGTTTGGGGCATGACTTTGGGGATGCAGAGGGCTCAATAGAGCCACCCACATTACAAGGGAGACTGAGAAAACATGTTTATTTCCTACACAGGAAAAGAGACTTTGCACTGAATGGGAAAGCCTAGAGTGACACAGGCAATGGAGGACTGGGCATCATCCCACAGGCATGGAGGTGGTCTGTTTGAGGACTTCGCCTCCTGGTACAGACCCAAATCTGTTGGTCCTATGATTGATCTAAGTAAGCTTCACATTCTAGAACCTACTTTTCCACTCTCAATACCCTACCCTGACTCCTCAGTGCCATTACACATATTCAATGCTTCTGAGATTGAATGCAAATAGCAGAACTTATCTATCAGTAGGAGGGACAACTAAATGCCCTCACTGAATGCTGTGGGTAACAGAATTCTGATAGATTCTCATCAGCCCATTCTGCAGAAGGACACACTGCGTTCGGGGTTGGAGTGACATTTCTGCTCTCCCTGCTCTCTATTCAGGGCTGCCTCCCTTATCAGAGGCCACACTTGCCCTATCCGCTCCTGACAGTCACTGGCCAGCAGGGCATGGGCTTCACCAGCCTGGGCAAGTATTCACACTCCATCAAATGCTACTGTAGTTCGATAAATGCTTTCCACCTCCATATGGGAAAGCTGAGTTGATGCAGACCAAGGAGACTCCTCCATCTAGTGGTGGGGGAAATGCACCCCCTAACTTTGGTCACAGAGCCCACCTGAAACCTTGCTTCAGATTAGTTGTCAGTCAATGCAATTGCTTTTTTGAAGGTTTGGGATGGTTGGGTCTCAGTTGTTCCCTGTGGAGCCTCAGAGCTACCACATCAGTCCATGCACCTACCCCTCAGCCAGGTAGAAAAAGCATCTGTTTTCCTTAGCTGATTAGTCATTCAGAAAGAAAAATGGTCACAAACACACACTCAGTAAACTACCTAATGATAATAATAATAATAATAATACTATATTGCTGAAATTTGAATATAAAAGGCCATTCTTCCATGTGGAAGCTAACGGGCACGCTTGACAAACTTCAGTACAGCTGCCCAGACGGCACCGGAGCTAAGGGGGAGAGAAATTATGAGGTTTCATCACTTTCTAAGTTCCACAACAACAGAAAATACCACACAGAGTCCCAGGGCGGTCATTTAGTCGAGGGTGAGCGCAGCATGCATGGCCACCTTAAATAAGGGTTTTATGAAGCTATTTATTACATGGTTGGCCACATAATAATTTGATGCGAAACTACGTGTTAGCTTTAAAGGTACAAGGAACGGTGACTAAAGGACAAGGCAGGTCTGGGTTTTTAAAAAAGATCAAAAGCAGAGTTCTTATCCTTTTAGAAACTGAGGAGACTTCTAGGTCTGCCCTATTGCATGAACCTCAGAAGGTGGGAAGGGCAGAATGCCAACCTGTACGTCTTGATTTCAGCTGCCCCTGAAATCACTTATCTATTTATCATCACACCCAACCATTTCATTTCCACCTCAGTGCAGTCAAATAAAAATGGTCTGGGTATTTGAATTCCAGTGAAGGCCAAGGTGACTTGAGCTAGGACCCTGTTCTATTGGTAAATTGTGACTCCACCCCGGATACTACGTGTAACTTTACCTGTTAGACCGCCCATTCCAGGGAAGGGTCTTGGGAAGGGTCTTGAGATAAGGCCTTTGACTGAAGGGATTAAGGATTTTGCCCGGATGAGCCTCAGTGGTCTGGGATGCAGTTTTCAAACTTATAGCTGTCTAGCAACAGAGTGGTTCAGTTCCAACTTTCGGGCACTATTTGTTGTTTAAAATAATAAAGAAGGAACTTATGATGGAGCTGGAGGGAGGTCAGAGGAGAAATGGCTGAAAGAAGTTAAGACGCAGGGCAAGCAAGAATGGCAAATGCTTAAATAGGTTTATAATATAGGCCACACATGTTGGCCAGGGCCAATAAAGATGTTATCTCTCTGAAAGCCTGCCTGTGAGTGAGTTTTCTACCTGCCTCGACCACCTGAAGTTGCTGACCCGCCGGTTAATGGAGGATGGAGTCACGTGGCTGGGGCCTAAGGACAAAGGCCTCCACCTCCACCCAGCTCCATCATAAGGGCCTTCTTTATTATTTTAAACAACAGTAAATAGTGGTTCTCTGAGGAGAGACAGTGAATAATTTGTCTCCACTGACCACCCATCCAGCTCCTGATCTTGCTTTCTTCTCCAGCACAGAACTGTCATAGGCAGGCAAGACCGAGCAGTTTCTGCCCCAGATACTGCCAGGTTCGTGGCACTCAATAAGACCTCCAGACTAGTTCTTGACAATAATTCATGAGTGATGGGTCACTGGGTCATTTGTGGGGCTCTTAGGCCTAAAGCAGGGCTGACAGAGAAGAGTAGAGGAGATGACAGAGTCACAAGATAGAAAGATGGACTTCTGGGTCATTAAGGGGCTCAAGTTCTCTACCACATGGAGTCAGTGTCATAGATCAGGAGTTGACTCCATTATCTCTGGGCCTCTACTCACGTCAGGTTCCACTGGCAACTGGAACTTTTCATGGACTCCATAAGAACCTCAATTACAAGGAGAGAGACTCAGAACTTGCTATCTTGAAAAAAAGGGTGAGGCTGCTTGTCTGAGAATTACTAAGGGTGTCCAAATGAAATGCAGGAGATAACAGAAAGCAAACAACAGCAAGAATCAAGCCCTTCTTTCTTCAATAACTAGACTCAAGACAGTCTTCCAGGAACAGCAGCCCCAGTTTACTTTCTCCAAACAACAAATTAGCAAAGAGCTCAATGCATGTTCTTCCCATGATGCTCTCTGTTAGATCAGGCAAGAGAAGAGGAGGCAGAGAAGGTGGAAACAAGAACACTCGCCCGCCTAGTAACGTGGTACAGCCGGGAAGATCTTTATAAACACCTGCCTACCCTCCATCACGAAACCTTCTCCCAGGAAAAGGCTGGTGGGAAATGACATTATTATTTCCTCATTTGGGATAAATTGCTACAGGCTGAGGACTAGAGGCAACAGTGCCAGAGTCATGATTTATGAAGTCCCGTGTCTCCCTCCTGGCCCTGAGATGCATTTAGAGCTCTTGCGGCAATATCCGGGATTATGGCTTTCAAATGAATCCCGGCCCACACATTATCACCAGGTGACCTGCTGGGTTTGGAAATGAGTTTTCCCAGGTGGCAATTAGGAGTTCCCTTCCCTTCTTTCAAGACATGCCTGCCTTCAGGACCTGGGTCAGCAGGGGGAAGGCTGGTGGTGGGCCTGTTCTGAACTGCAGGGGATGTTTGCACCTCCCCACTCTCTGCAGAGACCCCTATATAGTGACACATCACAGCTGTCCCAGCTCTCTCACCAAGCCTTCTCCATGTTTCCCCTCAGCCCATCTTCCACAGGGCCAGGAGGGCCAGCAAGCTATGAGAGGTCTGTAGAGCTCTGGAGGGGTCTAATGGGAGTCGGGTAGGGGTGTCAGTGAGGGTCTGTAGGGGGTCTGTGAAGGTCTGTCTTCCTGCACAGACAGATTCAGGAGGACCTGCCAGAGAAGACCTTGCTTTCCCCATAGGAGACAAAGCTGTTTGTATTTGGTAGGGCAGGGCTGCCTTCCTGGATGGGTTTAAGCATTGAGCATTTTTCAGGACAGGAAACTGTCATCCAGTCAGTCTCAGCATCTCAGTTCCCTTAAAAACACTTGCTCAGTCAGCACACAGGTGTCTGTGGGGCTCTAACACAAGGTCACTTCTGACTCTTACCAATGGTACAGCTCTTGATTCCACAACACAGAGTGGAAGAATCTGTCCAAGGCTGGGCGACCAGAGTTGTGAGCAGTGGCAAGACCACCCTATGTCGACAAAGGAGCCTGCCTGCTCATGCACAAATCCTGTGCTTTTTCTTCCATACCACCCTTCCCATCAGTGCAACGTGTCCCTATCACATCTCTCTTGGACTAACTACTCTTCTGCCCACTGGCAATGGAGAGCTCAAGTAGCTGCTGAGTGGCTGCTGGGTATGGAACAGGCCTGGGTTTGAGCCCTGAGTACCAAGCCTGAAATGGCCAAATGTGCCCCCATCTCAGAAAAAACAAGAACATGAACTACATCCTGCCCAGAGTTACATATTATTCTGCCTCTGTCTGAGTTCCCTTGGTTGGAGCTGCCTGTTGACCAGGCGATTGGCTGAGACTGCCAACTTTGAACAAAACTGCATGTAAACAGCCCATTGGTGCACACATTCTTGGAGCACCAAAAGGGTGATACCAAAAAATAAGCTAATAAACCAAAAAAGGTATCTATAAGCTTTGAGGGTTAGCAGGACCAAAAAGATGGGTTGCTCCCTGAAACACCAGATGGTCCCCTGAGCCCCACCAGGAATGATATCTGGGCACAGTCCCAGAAGTAAACCCTGAGCATCACTGGATGTGGCCTCCTCCCAGGAGCTGGATGGCTGGGAAGCCCAGAAGGTTCCATTTATCGGAAGAACTGTAGAGTCTGTGCCATGGGTAATGTGGCTGAGGGAAAGACCATAGGGCAGAGTGGGTAGTTCAGTACGGGT
Organism: Crocidura indochinensis; assembly: GCA_004027635.1. Lineage (NCBI taxonomy): Eukaryota > Metazoa > Chordata > Mammalia > Eulipotyphla > Soricidae > Crocidura > Crocidura indochinensis. The sequence continues at coordinate 1,411 of PVKC010000552.1, read as the reverse complement.
GAGTGTGGGCAGGAAGCAGTGAGAGGAGCCGCAGAAGCAGGACCAAGACAGGCCTCCCTGGGCTTTATCAAAGTCATAGGAAGCTGACTGACTCCCTCTGAGTCAGTGATGAAATGGGCTGGACTAGAGGCCTGGTGACTAAATGGCAGGCTGGCAGACAGGAGTGCCCAGGCACAGAGCTGACCTAGCCAGGCCTCAGCGCTCAGAGGTCAGGAAAGTTAAGCACCACCATCTGCTTTCTGGGAAGGGGACAAGAGCCCAGGGTATGTGTCTCAGCTTGGTGATTTAACAACATGGCTGACCTAGTGGAAGAACTGCTAGAACAGAGGGCAGGGGACAAGGGAAAGCTTTAAGCAGTGGGTGCTGAGTGACAGGAACTGAGCACAAACCATGGGGGTGCAAGCATAAGCCCAATGATCACAACTCTGGCCACAGCTAGAACTGATAGGTGCTGGATCTCAGATGTTCCTGTCTTTGTGAGAGATCTGTCGAGTCCCAAGGAGTGTGCAAGGGGTACCAGAACTGGGTGTTCCAGGTATTACAGAAGATTCTCCAGTCTGAGAATGTGATGCTGTTTAGGCTCTGTGGTGTGGAGGCCTCCCTCCACACTGGAGATGCCCTGGGCATGTGTGGGGCCTCCAGGGTCATAACAGACAATGCCCAGTACCCGTGTGATATCAGGGATAGAACCAGGGCCTGTACAAGCCTTGCTTCTCTGCCAAGTTTCTCCAGCCCATGTGCAGAAATAGATGAAGGTGGAGGGCACTATTTCTGCATGTAGACTGTGGAAGTGGAAAGTTTGCAACTTTTGTGCTTTGGGCTCCACCCAGCCCAAAGACATCAGGAGAAGGAAAGCCCCGCAGTTAGGACTTCAAAAGCTTCCTGGAGGTTCCATGGCACAGGCTGGTCTTTGAGTAGCATTCAGCAGGCTCTGCAGCTGTGTGGCCACCAGCAAAGCTGACAGTGGCCCTTCCTGTGTCCTGTTCTCCCTCCTGCTGCTAATTCTGCTAATCCCCAGCCTGGCTCTGGCTCGGGTAAATCTGTCTGTGTGGCTCCTGCCAGGCTGCAGAGAGCCTTAAGGATGTAGAACATCTCTCTGACAACCCTGCGGCCCACCAGAGAGCTGCCTGGAAAACCAGTTGGATTCGCCCAGAAGCCGGTATGAAAAGTGCTGAGGGCTCTCTGGCGCCGGCTGCCACGCATGTTAGGGCCTGTGAATAATAAAAGAGGAGCTTGTAATTCGACTAAAAAATGAAATTTCCCCATTTTTGCAGAATAAACAAAAACAAAATAATACATTAGCTCCGCAATATGTCTCTGCTTCGGGGCTTCAGATTGTCATTAAAGCTGGATTTTATCCATGACAGATTTCTCTACTCCCTTGCAGCCGAATAAGGAAACACGCAATCTT
>PVKC010000551.1:45618-64602 GCA_004027635.1 Crocidura indochinensis | reverse complement strand
GAGAGAGAGAGAGAGAGAAAATAGCTAGGTTTTTATTTTAAAGACCCTAATTTGTCTGTCTATGAATACCATGTTACTTTGGTTTGGAACAGAATCATAGGTAATAAATTCTACATGACAGTCAGTTGCGGAGGAGTAATAGCTGCAAATCATCGCTCCTCTGAGATGTAGCACTGGCAATGGGCACCACCGCAAATGCGATATACAGAAGTTCTGATGGTTTTTAAAAGCTACAGGTAAAGTCACTGTTTTCTAACTAACAAAACCCCTCTCAAGTTTTACAAATCTCTCCCAGGGTGGCTTGGCTTCCCCTTTTTGATGGCACCTCATCAAAATCCATGCACACAGCCAGAACAGGAGGCAGGAGCAGAGAACTTCTGGAATGTGAGTCTAGGGAAGTCCTCTACAGGATGCGAGGATCTGAGAGCAGGCTTTTTTAATGTACATTCTAACCTCTCAGAGATACTACCAATATAGAGAAGCAAAAGAGTCACTTGTCTCGAGAGAAGTTCACAACTGCAAACAGTATGTTCATGTCTCTGATGATTTGTCACCACTGTGACATTTATTATAGAGCCAAGTCGGGTTGACCTAACCTCGGTTCAGGTGGCTACAGACCTTGTAGGAGGTCCTGATGTATGGTCGTAAAACAGGCTACTAGATGCCACTCCATTCTTTGTCTCTGAGCACCCTGCTATCAGGTTATTTCCTGTATGACACTGTTCTTTCTATTTTCTGATGTTCACATGTGATTCTCCTGAGATTTTGTTTGACACAAAACTGTGTTCCTTAAAAACCTGTCATGAGTCTAATTTTCATAACCTAAATTTTAAAGTATGCTCTAGGCAAGCCCTCTGTAAAGGAAATTAGCTCTCAATTTATTTAGTGTTCCATTTTCATATAACCTGCAGCATGTCATCTAGCACCCAGCTCCCTTTGTGGTTTTCAGTCTTAAGAGTAGGTGTAGATCAAGGTAAGGACATCTAACAATTTTGTTCCATTTAAGATTTTTGTGGTTATTGTTTTTGATTGGGGAGTTGGGCCACACCTGGCAGTACTCAGGGGCTACTCCTGGCTCTGCACTCAGAAATCGCTCCTGGCAGGCTCAGGAGACCATATGGGATGCAGGGGATAAAACCGGAGTCCGTCCTGAGTCAGCCACATGTAAGGCAAATGCCCTACAGCTATGCTACCACTCTGGCCCCTGTTATTTGTTTTTGAATTATCATCTAATAAAGCCCCAAAAGGTAGCTGGTTAATAATTATCAACACACTACCAATTCCAATGTTATTCATCATTTTAGTCATTACCTGGTAAATTTAGTTAATCTACCAATTCAAAATAGTGAACAAAAATTGCTTTTTCATGATCATAGAAGTACCTTTCTCTCCAGAGAGCAGACTACTGACTGCAAGAAAAAGGATTCACTATTAAAGAAATGGCCTCCATTAACTTCTTATATCCACTGTAATAGTAACAGTGAAAATTTATTGAGTGTTCATGATGTTCTATGCATTACACAGTGTTACTTCATTTACTTTACCCAACAATCCTAATAAGTAGATTTTATAATTATTCTCAACACAGAAGTGAGAAAACTTTGTGTGATAGGTAATTTTAGATTTGAATTGAGGAGTAGACACGACTCCACTGTGCCATCCAATCCCACACATTGTCTTATTTCAATGTCATATGTTTAGAAAATATGATCATTGATTAAAAGATAGCTTCACATTTTTCTATTTACATATCCATTTCCACAATTCAATTTCCAAGTACAAAATAATATATGCCAAATATGCAAAATCTCTACAAAAGGACAACACTTAACCCACAGAAAAAACAAAAATCTGTCTAAATCAAAATAAAAAATGATTTGATCCTTGTGATCCTCCATAACCTACCTCTTGTCCCATATCCCACATTAAAATGAGTAACCATCTCCCCCTATCAAGTAGCCTGAATCAGAAACCAAGGAGCTAAAGTTGATGCTTCCATAATTAATCAGTTAGATCAGGGGTGGCGAACAGGATTTTGACCCTCACTCAAAATGGCAAAATGCAGTACGTGTTTACTATATTAATGTTAAAATTATATGCTTTTGTGTGAGTGTTTGTCTGTTTTGGCATGTCACTGCGTGGTGTGGCTCTCTGACTCTCACAGTTTAAAATTTTGGCTCTTTGTGCCGAACTTGTTCACCACCCCTGAGGTAGATAAAACATTTTCTTGCTTTCATGTTACTCAAAGCCATATATGTCTCTCTGTCTGATTGTTGTTGATCTAGTTCAGTCTCTCATTATTTACTCCTGAAATTGCTTTGATCATCTCCTGAAAAGTCTGTCTCTTAGTTTATTCACTCCTGCATTGTACCAACTGTCCTCAATTATATTATTCCATTTTCTTAAAACCAATGTTTGAAATTTTTTTTCTTTTTGTTTTTGGGTTACACCCGGCAATGTTCAGGGATTACTCCTTGCTCTATACTCAGAAATTGTTCCTGGCAAGCTCGGGGGACCATATGGGATGCTGGGATTCAAACCACTATCTTCTGCATGCAAGGCAAATGCCTTACCTCCTTGCTATCTCTCCAGCCCCCAATGCTTGATTTTTTTAAAGGAGTTATAAGGCTCGATTTTGATGGTCTGCATGGAGTTCAATCCCCAAACTCAGCATAGAGTACTCCAAGCACAACCAGAAGTAATCCCTGAGCACAGAGCTAAAAATAAACACTGAGCACCAAAGGCTGTGCCCCCTCAAATGAAAAAGAAATAATTGAATTACATAATTGGGGAGTTCACCATACACTTCAGCAAATATCCAACTTTCTTCACCTATCAGTTTTCTAGCCATCTTTCAACAAGCTTTACTCTGTGGACCTAAATCTCAATTTTTATGGGACTCATTTAGTCCCAGACTTGTTATATTCTAGATCTACCATATACTATACTTCTGCAAAAGTTTTTCCTTCAATTGGTTATTTTCCTTTTAACTAAAAGTTCTAATTCATCCTTTTGAGCCTGAACTGAGGCATGATCACTTTTAGAGCAACAGTCATACTGTTTCATTCAATCATTCCCAGGTTCCCCCTCTCTTGTCTGCCCCCTTAAATCATAGGGCCAACAAAGACTAGAGGACTCATTTCCTCAGCTCCCCCCTTCAGGAGCTATCTGTGAAAGAACTTTTGGACAAGTTGTTAGCAGAATTCCGGGGGAATTTTTTGGGGGGACAATATTTTTTAATCCCCTAATAGTATGGGATACATCTAACTCTGGATGTTCCTCTAATCCCTGCCTCTTCTGTTTTCTATCATTAACTAACTCTAATGCAGTGGATGTCTGGGGCTCCTGAGCCATTTGTCAAGGAGAGCAAGAAGAGGGGGGAAAGCTGAAGAATCCAGAAATCAGGGTGTTGAGAAGGGTAGAAAAGATGGTAACAATGCTTTGCTGAATCCACAAAGGCAAAGTCCTCACTCTTAACATTCTTTTCTATGAAGAAAAACGCTTTCCGTATTTGACTATTATCAGGTATTCTATTAGTTGCAGCTGAACACACACTTAACTGCTATTGTACCTCTGGGTATTCTCTCCATATTCTCTCTAAGTGAGGCAGTGCAAGGTGGTTAAGAACAAGGCTTTGGTAGTTCAGCAGCTCTAGTTTAAATTAGGGTTCTGCTTCTTAAAACGAATAGTCAAGGATAGGGAATCTAATATCTCCAATTCACAACCTCTCCCTCTACAAAACTGAGAAATAAATCTCTAACGAAAAGGGTTACTGTAAGAAGCTAACAGATAGCATGTGTATCTAAAAAAAATACCAGTAGAGAGTGGTACTCACATATAGTCCTAATTATGAAGAAGTTTATGGTTCAAGTACTTTATAGATAGCTATATTTCCCTAATACCATGAATGAATTTTAACAATATGATTGTTTCTTGGACCGTGAACCATGACAATGGTTCACAAAAGTATTTTGTCACCATCTAATATTAACCTATGACACCTATACCACAGACTTTTCATACGAATAAGTGAATGAAAAATAAAATACATGCATGAATCCAGGACTAGTTTGAATCTTGATGTATATATAATTTTGGTTGGCTTTTATCTAGTACAAATGAAACTGATATGAATGGTTTTAAATATATATGTATGGGGCCAAAGCAGTGGCACGAGCGCAAGGGCATCTGCCTTGCATGCACTAGCATAGGATAGACCATGGTTCAATCCCCTGACATCCCATATGGTCCCCCAAGCCAGGAGCAATTTCTGAGTGCATAACCAGGAGTAACCCCTGAGCATCACAGGTTGTGGCCCCCCAAAAAAACAAAAATAAATAAATAAAAATACACATACACGAAACTCCTTCTGAGTACAGATATCGGTAATATATTAATTTTCTTTATTTAAAAAGCCAAACTTACAAAGCAGCAAGACAGTCTGCTTAGCTTTCACAAATATGTAATTTGCCCTTTCCCTCACTGACATAAGGGAGCACTTCCTCTCCATCTGAAAATCAAGAGAGCGAAGATATGAGGTGTAAAAACTGCTCATGAAACAACTAAGCCAAAAACTGAACTTGGGATCTCTGTTTTATCTTCTCTAACCCTTCCAACTTAGCATATAAAAAAAGCTCTTCTTTTGAATATTTACTTGTGATGAACTTGTAAAATGAACATTGTTTTGTAGGAGGATAAATGAAAGAGAAAGCAGGGGTGGGGGAGTGGGAAGCTAGTATAGATTCTTTGGCAAGCCACTGCTCTCCACATATTAAAATAATTATAAGCCATGACTGGTCATCTACAAGCGAGTATGGAATATTTTTGTCCAAGAATTATCTAACTTTAACAGTTAAAATCTGTGGCTAAATAACAATGACCTTGAAAACCAATGTTCGCTATAAAGCCATCCTTCCTTATTCATTATGATTTTCATATGGGTATCAAGTGATGTTACAGCAAGGAAGGCTTTGGTCTTGCTAGGGGCCAACTCGGGTTCGATCTGCGGCATCCCATATGGTTCCCAGAGATCATGAGGAATGATTCTTTAGTGCAGGAGTGAGTAGTGGCCAGAGGAACCTCTGAGCACCATCAGGTGTGGCCCCCAAATAAACAATACCACGAAGATTTTCACGAGGTGAAAGAACAGTAAGAGAACTCACTCTGTACAGAGAAGAGAATGGAAAGGATAAAATTCTGCTCTGCTAGAACTTTAACAGATGCTGAAATGTATATATTCCATTGCATCCTTACATATCCTTCCCCTTAACTAGAGCCCTGATAAAAGCCATTGTACTTTGCCTAACTAACCGACCATGCCTCAGACAGCCAAATGCCTTAAAAATGCAGAGATTTTCCCAGGTGGACACTTCACAGTGTTAATGTAGATCCATTGCCTATGCAAACCAACTGCATTTCTGCTGCCACATTTTAACTTGAGGAGCACAGGTTACTTCAGGAAGGCCCCTAACTATGCCCACTATCAGCAACTTGAAGCCAATTTATAAAGTAGTTCCTCTAGTGTTTGCAAGGTATATAGTTACAATTATAGGAATAGTAAATTCTCTTGCTTGCTTTACTCTGCAAATATTTTGAAGAAATCATATAAAGGCTTCTTTTAATGTTACTAGAGCAGGTGTGAGCTCAACTTTACCCTTAAACTAGTATCAACTCAGCTGACAGAACAGCAGTAAATTTTTATTTCAGAACTAAATGAAACTCATGAGGATAGGGGGCAAATTCTCATTAACTATTAAAATGCCTTTAAAAGTAGGAGAAAGCAGCTTTTATTTTCAATCTGGTACGCAAACTACATAAAATGACTAAGAAATGGAAAATGGGATCACAAAAGTATATATATTTAGAATTCTTTAAGGTACCTGCATCTGCATGAGTTACCTCAGTAGGAGAATTAAAGAACTCAGCTAAAATGATAAATAATTCCTTCTGTCACTAAAATATTTGATGAATATTTTCCATAACCAAGATTTCTAAGTTGTCCACTTTTTCAAAATACTGAAAATGCTTATGCAATAATGCAATTGCAATCCCTATTTCCAAATGTTTGTGTTTGTGAGACCATCAGCAAATGAGTGTAAGGGAAGCTATGTATAATAAAATATGTTTTTATCCTATCAGGTATCAATTCTTTTTGGTTTTTGGGTCATACCCGGCCGTGCTCAGGGGTTACTCCTGGCTCTACAGGCTCAGAAATCGTTCCTGGCAGGCTCAGGGGACCATATGGGATGCTGGGATTCAAATCACCATCCTTCTGCATGCAAGACAAACACCCTACCTCCATGCTATCTCTCCAGCCCAGGATTCAATTTGTGTGTGTGTGTGTGTGTGTGTGTGGTTTTTGGGTCACACACGGCAGTGCTCAGGGGTTACTCCTGGCTCCATGCTCAGAAATTGCTCCTGGCAGGCACGGCGGACCGTATGGGGCACCGGGATTCGAACCGATGACCTTTTGCATGAAAGGCAAACGCCTTACCTCCATGCTATCTCCCGGGCCCTCAGGATTCAATTTTTAAGCCTTCTGGAACTATCAACAATTGGGTCTTTTTTTGATGGCAATGAAAGTTCTTAAGTCACTAATGAATTTTCCACCAAGATTTGGCAATGGCCATATGTAAATCAGTTTACATGTAGTTTATGCTTGTATCTGAAGCATTCAGTTTGGCTACTCAACTGATGGTAAGAGTAAGGTTTGGAACAAAGAAAATGAGCTAATCTACAGGCATAAACAGTTTTTTAATTCCAACTTTGATTTTTCATAGTCTCTATTTCAAATAATTCTTAGTAGTTTTACAAGAGCAAAAATCATCAGGAGAGAGAAATACCAATTGTTGTTGTATCCAGGCTGTGTTATTGTGTTATTTCCCAGTATTTGATTCATTGAGACAGTATCACAGGATAGACTTCAGATAAAGCAATCAAAAGATAACACATGACACACCAAAAAGGAGTACAGATATTAAAATAACTTATTAACAAGGTGCAAATAATAAAAATGTATTGCTTGGTCTAAATAGCCAAGGTGCGAGAAAGGCACAAGTAGTTAGTAAGCTAGTAATTTCAGAGACTGAGCCAGCCACACCAGAACTGATAATACAAGGCTAGAAAATTGTACTTTCCAATCAGAATGTTTTAAAATTAGCTTTTCATGCGTCTCTTCCTCTCATCTTTCTCTTCTTTTGTCTTCCCTTTCTCCACCAAGTGATATTTGATATTCCACACTTTATATTTTCATTCGGCTTGAATGTGGTCCATGAGGAGGTGGCATTTAATTAATCAGTTCTACATTCTGCCAAAATTCATGACATGACTCTCAAGTTTTCATATTATTTTTGCCAAGCTGGCCCAATACACAGAAAAAAAAGCCTAGATAAAATAAATGTAGATATAACAATAATTTACAAAAACTAAATTTGCAGACTGGGTGTTTTTCAGGGTCTCCCAGTGAAACATTGACCCCATCCTTGGATGCAAAATTCTGTGAGAGCAGGAAAGGATTGCCAAAGGTCACACACTTAGAGAGCAGCAACCTAGGGGTTGATTTCTCAGCTCTCCATTCTTCATTTCCCCATATTAAAGCAATAGAATGTTCAGTTTATAGGAAATTTGTTTCATTATGAACATAAACAATATTACTAGTAAAATTTTACATCAACTTAAAGTGAAACTTCCTTGCATTTTTTCTATTAATAAACATGTCAAAGAACTGAGGAGATGTTATAAAAAGTTATCCCTCCTTTTAAGCCTCCCCCACATAAAGAAATGATGGTCTTGATCTATCAAGTGACTAGGGATTAAATTTAATTTAATCCAATCTATTCCCCATATATATTGCAATTTTTGCTTCCTAGGCTTGACTGTCTATAAATGGGAGTAAAATAACATGTACTAAATACCTTTTTCTACCCAAAGCACGATTCTTTAGGAAGGATTCAGAAACTCTTTGGAATGAAAGAAATGAGAGAATAATCCCATACAGAGGCAACATCCTCTGCCAAGTTTTTTCAAAGAAGAAAGAACCAAAGTGGAAGAGAACTATCTCCAAGACATTTCCGAGAACATGGAAGGTATGTGTAACAGTAGATCCTTGGTGTAAAGCGTCCTACTTGGTGATTACTCCATTATTCATATGACTACACTGTGGGCCAATAAAATCTCAACTTGTCAATAGGTGCCTAGTCTCGCCATTCAAGTACCATGCAGAGGGTTTTTAAAGTCATGTGTAATAATAAAACATGAGAACATTTAAGTTGGAGAGAAACTTGGCTGGAGACAAATATTTCACCAAAGGGCACCTATGTATTCAACAAAGGTATCACACAAGACATACTTACTAAACCTTTACATTTTTGATCTAGTATTTAAGAACTTGAATCTTCCACATTATTTTAACTGCCTTCTGATCCAATCTCAATAGGTCAAGGTGTTTTAAATTTAAGTCTGCTATTTCTCAAAGCCCAAAGACTATAGACTTATCAAAAACTTAGAATGTGACAGAGCACCACTGTATAGCCATGCAATGCCATAAGTAATAGAGCAAAGGAGTTGTTACAATTTTACAGCAATTCCTCATTAAACATTATTAAATATGTTCTTGGAAATTTTGACTTGAAGATAAAGGACCTATAATGACATAAATTTTACCAGACATTAAGTTCTTATGCCATATTCTGGTCACAAAAACATCATAAACACTTAATAAAGACACCCCCCCAAACACAATACAATCGCTTATCACTTGTTACTAAACTATTGATGTCTGTTCTGTGTCAAAGGTACAAGAACCTGTCATCACAGGTTGGGTGTAAGGTAGAATGTACCTTGGACAAGAGGCCCTACCATCATAGGCATCACCCCATCAGTCAAATACACATTGAAAACCGGGACATACCAGTGCATATCATGTGCTCATCTCTGTGATATGGGAAGAGAGTAAACCTCACAGGCATGGGTACCACACACAAACTCCACAAAAGGGCCTTGATGGCAATCACTTTTCTTTTTTCCACATCAATAAAGCAATGTTGGCCAAATAAGCACTATTGAGGCCAGAGGGATCATACAGTGGGAAAGGCACTTGCCTTGCATGCTGCTGGCCTAGGTTCAATCACAGATCCCACAGGTGTCTCTAGCATTGCATGGAGTGATCCCTAAGCAGAGTTAGAATTTAGCCCAAGCAACACTGAGTGTGGCCCCAAAACAAAGAGAGAATTATTTAAGAACCTACTTAACATGCCCTGTTCACAGTACTTCTGAAGGACAGGCATGACTGATACTATACAAACTTCTGCTTTGAATAGAAAATGTTTGGGGCCTATAAGTGTATTTGAAGTCCCATCACCATTAAGTAGAGAGGCCATCACTGGTCAAAGTGATCCCTAGCCCTCATCCATTTTCTGATGATGCCTCTCAAGCCTGGCAGTACTCAAACAGCTCCTTTCTGCTTTGGCCTCTATGACTGTTGTAATGTTAAAAGGCCTTATTGTTTATTGAAGGTCAAACAGCATTTAAAGTAATACATAACTTTCAAGGGCCTTAGGTTCATTGACTCCTTAACTGTACTGATAGCTCTCCTGGAACTGAGGAACAATGAAAAAAGCTTGAGAAATGCAAACTATAAATTCCCTGCCTGAGAATCCAATAAAAAAGAATGCTACTAAATAGTGCTAGCATAAGTGTATTTTAATTGTCAGGCTTAGGCTTAGGCAAAATTCAAAGAAACCAAAATGGAATATTATGCAGCCGTCAGAAGAGATGAAGTCATGAAATTTTCATATAAACAGATGCACTTGGAAATTATTAGGCTGAGTGAAATTAAGTCAGAGGGAGAGAGTAAGACACAGAAAACTCTCACTCATCTATGGGTTTTAAGGAAAATAAGAGATATTATTGTAATAATGCCAAGAGACAATAGAGATAAGGGCCACAAGGATCAGCTCATGATATGAACCTCACCACAAAGAGTGGTGAGTGCAGTTAGAGAATTAACTACATTAACAACTATCATGACAATCTTAAAGAGTGAGAGAAGTAGGGGCCTGGGAGATAGCATGGAGGTAAGGCATTTGCCTTTCATGCAAAAGGTCATCGGTTCGAATCCCGGTGCCCCATATGGTCCCCCGTGCCTGCCAGGAGCAATTTCTGAGCATGGAGCCAGGAGTAACCCCTGAGCACTGACGGGTGTGACCCAAAAACCAAAAAAAAAAAAAAAAAGAGTGAGAGAAGTAGAATGACTGTCTTGAATACAGACAGGGGTGGGGAGGAAGGAGATGGGCGCATTGGTGTTGGGAATGTTGCACTGGGTAAATAGGGTGTTCTGTTTACGACTGAAATCGAACTACAATCATGTTTGTAATCATGGTGATTAAATAAAGATATTATATTAAAAATTTCAAAGAAACCAAGTTTCCAATGAAAAGCTTAGAAGAAAAATCTCATCACAAAATAAAAACTTTTTTCCACATCCTGCTTTCCTTAATGACATATGGTCCTGCCCTGAGTTTACATTCTCATAAGTTTGATTCACATGATGGCTGTGTTTCAATAGAGGTGAGTGACTTAGAAAAAAATGGATGTAGCTCTCACCACAATTTCACACAGTCTGGCCTGTTGACTAAAACGAGTCTTTTGGCTGTACTGAATTCTCTGCAACCAATATCAACAAATACAATTGTATACATAATAAAATAGTGGTTTATTGTTGTTTGCGCAAGCCACTAGCATTCTTGTCTGAGAATTTCCTGATGATACTGCTGGAGGTTGGAGCTAGTAAATCAAGGAGACGGATGGCCTTGGCAGAATACAGGGAAACTTGGTCCTTGTAGGGACAAGTCCAGGACCTCCCTGCTCTCAATTGCTATACATAGCCCTACTCTCAATAGTTGCAAATAATAAGTGGAAGTGGGAAGTGACCTTTAGCTCTGCCAAAGACCACCAAAGGGATTAGAGAAAAGGTTGGCAGCTGGAGCTCTCGGCTTGCTGCTTAAGTAGGGCGCTTTGGGCTAGGTAGTAGGGAATCAAGGCAGAGAGATCCAAAAGAGAAGGTTCTAGATTATACAGGCACAAAGTAAATTAAACAGTAGCCAGTTGCTGCCTTAATGGAGGGATAATGGAATGAAGCACAGCTCTGAAGGAAAAAAGGACAGGAGCAGTCCCACCCGTGGCCATGCCTATGTTACTCTCAGACCTGCCCTTTCTTCATCTTCCTGTATCCACTCATGAAGAGAGAGAAAGCTCTGTGTCTTTTAGAAAGACATTTTTACATTTTTCTTGTTATATGAAAGTTTAAGTCTAGAAGTTAGATTTCAAAAGTGTTGAATCTGAAAATTTACTTGTTTTCTCTTAAAGGAAATTAAATAGTCTAAGACTTCCAGCCTTGATTTGGAATGCAGCGGCCTGCCAGAACACTCCAGAAGAGAAATGTTACGGTAAGCTACTGTTAGTCACATCCCTACCAAGCAAAGGCATTTCTACTTAATGCAAGCTGTTTTCCACTTCTGCTTGAAACCGCTATGATTTCTTTTTCTCTGAAGATCATTAACTTTCTATGTATGTAAGAAATCTTTATTGAGAAGACCAACATTACACTCTGTTGGCCATATTTTTCAAGTAACATACTTCTGGTGTCATTTTTTTCTCAATTTTATAAAACATGGTTTAGAAATTCTGTCTAGTTTAACTGTAAAATAGTTTGATTGTTACTGCATTAAATATATGCTATCCCAAAGAGCAAGGTAGCAAAACAGAAAGGAAGTAAGACCAATGAAAGAGGAACAAAAATGTTTTACTGACAGGGCAAAAGGAAACAAGTTATCTTATCTGAACATGAAACAAACTTTTTTTCAGGCCTTTCAAAAATATTGATTTTACTTACTTCCTTTCATAAATACCATATGATGTTTATTGAAAAAATTGAAACTACACTGAAACAAATTCCACTTCCTACCATGAGAAGAATATCCTCTTCAGTGACGGAAATAGAACTGTGGAATGAATTTTTCTCTGACTGACTCTTACTTAAGAGTTTCCCCTGATTTTGTAAGATAGAAATCTGAATTTAATATATGGACATTTTTCCAGTTTTAAGTATTCTATATCTGATTTCTTGATTTATTCATGAATAAAGCCATTCGGCAGATATTTATTAGAACCTACAACTTTATGCCAAGAATTTGACCATGCATAAAATTACTACCCTAAATGGATGTAACTTAAGTAATTATCTAAAGATAACTTCTTAGTTTATCTTTGATCAATTCAATCACTTAGCAGTAGATTTGGAATGAGTTGAAGTAGAAAATAAACCACCATTTGAACTTAGTTTAAAAAATAAGAAGTGGCAAACACAGAACTAGAAAAGATACTTGAAGTAAAATAAAACAGACCAATGAGTTGGGAAAATGAAAAACATCTCTAAAGGTAACACACAGTGAAAGGTCAAAATGGCACACCAATGGTCTAGAAGATAAAATCACCTCACAGATGATCAAAGTTCTGTTCACTCTCACAGATGTGAAATGAGCCCGTTAGATCCCACAGACTATAATAACAAGACAGAGATTACAAGTCAGTTCTCTCTCAGCCTAAATATTAGCATTAATAAAAAAGCATTCTGTGAAAACACTTCAAATATTCTGACTTGTTAATAATTGGGGCATTCCCTTTAAGTTTAAAATATTAACCCCCGCCCCAAAGAGTCCTTCGGATGTAGTGTGCTCCCCCACCACCAGCACTGCCAGGAGTGATTCCTTGGTGCAGAGCCACGAGTAACCCCTAAGCATCACTGGGTATGAACCAAAACCAAACACAAAAACTAAAACACTCCCAACTTCAGTAGACAACAAATAAGGTCTTCGTTAAAACATCTCTCAGAGGCTGTGTATATCATAAAATCAGTCCTATAAGTGATATCAATATAACTGCAAGCTTGAACCTGTCACTAAAAATAAAACAAAACACACTGAAGATGCACTGCAATCCCATCACTAACTAAATGAACTTGCAAGTTGTTTACTATCACTACTTGAGAGCACTTCAGAAGTATTTTAAAATTTTAAATTCCATAGGTACATAAATAATTTGATTTTGGCATTTATGAACATTGAGTAATTACCAATGTTATACAGATTTTGTTATGTCCAAATATGTGTATTCCTGCACTGAAAAAAAAAACTATTGATCTAAGAGAGCAACTTAAAACTTACTCCTGCTTTGTATAGAATGATCAGCAAAACAAAAATCTGCCTGTTAAAAATACTTTTTGTCTGAAGTCAGAGCAGTGGTTCAGCATTAGGATGTTTGCCTTGCATGTGGCTGACCTAGGACAAACTGCGGTTTGATCCCCCGGAGTCCCATATGGTCCCCCAAGCAAGAACCAACTTCTGAGCACAGAGCCAGGAGTAACCCCTGAGTGTCACAGTGTGTGGCCCAAAAACAAACAAAAAAATACTTTTTATCTTAGATATACCCACAAGTATTGTGTAATGGAGGACTATTTATTCTATAGCTTTATTAATTTGCTAGAAAGATTGGCAATGTACAATGAATGTACTTTGTATTTGATATCAGCTATAAAATAGTGAGAAGTCCAAAAAAATTTTTAAGTGCCTATTAAGGAGGTAGGCTGGAGGGTGGGAAGGAAACCAGGGATATTGGTGAGTGGAAGCTGATACTGGTGGGAGGATGGACATTTATTCTATGCCTAAAACTATTATGAACAACCATGTACATCATAGTGCTTTTATTAAAAATACTCTTTTAAGGTTTTCAAGTTTTCTGAGTAAAAAAAAAAATTTTTTTTTTTTTTGGCCATTTCCAGTTCCAATGGAAAAGAAAAAAAAATCAGCACATTATCAGACATTCAGTCACAAGACTGGGACAGTGGCATCTGCAACTGGAATTTGACAATGCTTCACCTTTGTGTTGGGCTAAACTATAGGTAGCCATAAACACTCTGAAGTAATACAAACCTAAATATTCCTACTAGGCAGACGGAGCAGTGGAACCGAATTATAATGAGCTAGCAGCTGTCACAATATGACCACAGTAACCAAATCAAAATATCAACCGCTAACCCAGATGAGATTCAAAGGTCATCCTATAAGCCAGCAGCTTTCTTCAATTCTGTCTGAAACCTCAATCTAATTCGGCAGTAAAATGTTCCATTAAGCTAGTTTAGAAACCAGTTACTTCAGAGTGGGAAATGGTACTGGTAGAGCACCCATGTTTGGAACTAGAACCAAATACCACAGTAAGAAAACTGAACCATTGACAAATGGGCTGTAAAACACAGCAGCTGATTTTGAGCTAAGCTGCACCCAACTGCACAAAAATATCACTTTTCACATCCTTCAGTTACCAATCCATGTATATAATCTTATTGGAACCTGTTCATTCAAATGATCTGATTTTCCATTAAAGATCTGGAACAATAGAAGAAAAATGAATGCTTAGATCCATCTTCAGATTGAAGAATTTTAGCTAAAAAATATGTTGTTTAAAATTCTAGAAATATTTGAACTATTACCTACAAAATTTTAATACTGCTACTTCCCCACAATGGACTTTAAAAATTCATAGTCCTCATATGCAGATATCTTGCCAAGATTTTAAGCGATTCCACTGCATAAAATCCTCTTAAAAACACAAGACTCAGGTATATCCTCTTTGTCTTATAAGCCTATTCTGAGAGACACTCTATCAATAGAGGTTTAATCACAGTGTTTAAAAACTTTAAGGGGCAAGTTTTCAATAGATTAAGTACACAATATTATCATTAATATTCATCAGTAGTTAATCATAAGGAAAAAGTGATTCATCTTCTCTAGATAATTTTCAGACAACTAACACTGCAGCTAGCTTCTTCTGACCAGGGAAATCAATGAGTTAGGACTCAGTAACTGTCAGCTAAATGACAGTGCTAAAAGCTCTAATCCCCCGAAAGAAAGCCAAATGTCATGCACAATCTTTTATTAAAAATGGTCTCATTTATTCAGTTACGTTTTCCTTTAAGGAATTTATAATAACAATTCTCAAAACTTTCAACAACGAGAGAAAAGCAAGTATTCACACCAAGTGTGTGGTCCACTGCTCCTTCTCTCTATGTATACATACACACACAACTCCAACTATCAACTAGAGTATTATATGAAGAGAATCAAGCATATTTCTCAAACTAAATTCATGAAGATACTCAATTACACTTCAATCACTGGAAATCTGAGATAACAAAGAGTTTTGATATTTTCATACAACATATAAGTATTTTTCTATAAGGTTCTGTAAACTCATTCATGTGAAACCAGGGTTCAGAATTTTAATAAGTGTTGTAACCATTACAGAGTTTATGAGCAAATATATCGGCAATGCCTGCATCATTTTTCAAAATTCTGCAGACATAAAGAACAAAATATACAGTAATAATTCACTCCCCAAAAGGAAAAGTGGCTTATTACTTTTGCTTTTCTTTCAATAAAATAAAGCCTCACTAAGTGAATAGTTTCCTTAAAAAAAAATCAGGTCATCTGCAGTTAATAACTCTTTCCCGTAAAATTAGTGTCACTTGTTTCTGTAGCAGACGCCTAATTCAGTCAAAGGCTTGATTGATTTGACAATGGGGAAATCTGGTTCAATAAAAGAGTTGATTTATATCTGGTGCTACAACTTTTACCCCAATGTGACATCATAGTCTATTTAAACCCCTGACATGTAAGGAAATTCTGTGAAGTTTTATTAAAACTAAAGATTCTGAAGGTGCCTATTGGATTGTTGTCAAAAACTTGCAGCATGGTCCAGTATCTTCTTTTGGTAGAACGAAAACTTCCATTCATAATACATGACTAAATCTAATACATGGCTTTGGACACAAAGAACCGTCTTCAGTATGCCACAGATTCTATGAGTTTAGATTGCTTGCACAAATAGATCATATTTTAAAAGATCACAATTTGTTTTAAATCTTCCAGGCTATTTATAAATAGGCTGCCTTGACTTCTTAAAAATACCTATCTCTTTTCTTTGTAAAGATAAAAACCTCCAGCATGGCTCATCTCAAAAGTGGCAGGCATCATTTTAAATAAACAGCAGCTTGGGAAAATCATTGAGAATCTTTGTTCCCCAAGTCTAGACTGAAATACTGAAACAAATCAAGGAGGCGTTTGGGATGTGAGAAATTACAGCGGTGGGAAGTTTCTAATGCAGCATCGAAGTCATGGCACTAAAAATATTTTTAAGAAATTTCTTCTCCAAATTAAATATGCAAGGTATTTCACAGTGTTGAAATGCCCTTTTTCTTCCTTTTCCTTTTTGCACACTGCATATGCCCTCTTGCTCTGAGGGTGCCTTCTATGACCCCAGTCTGACACTACACTGTTAATGTCAGATAAACCATTTAGACCAAGCACAATTCTTTTCTGTACAAAAATCTGCTTGAGGTGGAAAATGTAGCAGTTTGTAAACAATAAAGAGCCATGTTTCAGAGCAGACAGCTTACCTAACAGAGAAGGCCTTTCACAAGGAACAGTGGGTGGTGGCAGCTCCCGGACATAGCAGTATTTCCTATCACAATGCAAGAGACTGTCTTGGCCTCCATATTTAAGAGTTTAACGAGAGGGAAGGAGGGCAGAGGGGAAAAAAGAACACAGCTGACATGGACTTTCAGCTTTTACAAAAATCAAGTGAAAAGAGTCAGTATGATCATCAGGCTCTAGACTCACAGCCCTCTTACATTTCAGATAATGTTGGGAATGAAAAACTAATGTGGCTTATGAGACAGTTGTCTGTGAGACACATGGATGGTAACAATTTATGTAACATACTTGTATCAGTTATTGTTTACTGTAATATTAATTCATCAAGTTATTCTTTAGGAAAACTTCCTTCCAAGCATACAATTTAAAATTCTGAATGTAAGTCATGACTTATTTGCTTTATTTTACTTACTTTGGCTCATAAAGGATAATTTTAAAACTTGTTAAGGATGTTTTCATTTTAAACCTAACGTAGTACTTCTCAAGATTATTTTAAATTTAATCTTTTACTCTGTATATAAGGAAGAGTACATAAGAAAAGAGTATATAAGAAAGAGTATATAAGAAAGAGAAGTGATGTTAGACTTCAAAATGATAATATTGTTCTTGAGGATTTGAAGGCTGTTTTTTAACATCAATACTAATCATATATCTAAGAATCTCTATTCTAAAAATAGAAAACCCTCTGTGCTTCCCTATCAACAATTAATTTTAATGAAACAAATTCCTGTATAAAGTCAAGCATAAACATGAATTTTACTATTTGAGTAATAGGGTATCTCTAACCTAGAGGATAGATAAAAAGTAGTCTGTAATCAAATACAATTTCTTAAATTTGAGGTAACACCCTAAAGCACAAACACGGTATTATTTATTAAAGATAAAAAACATTATTTCTCTACTTTGACTATTTCAATAAACTCCTGAAATTCCCACCAATGAATTTGATGGTAATTTTAAATAAATGACTGGAATTGAAGGACTAAACCTATCTACAAATTAAGTAACAAGTACATTTTCAAAGATTTAAAAAAAACACAGCTTTCTTGAGAAACATTGGCAATTACAGTTCAGAAGGATAAAATTATGACTGTACACTTTCCAACAGCTTACACCAAAAAACTTAACTTATATGGATGAGTTTGCACCAGAATTTGAACAGGTTGAGAGATCTAAAAATACACATTAAGTTTTCACTAATTTTTCAATACAAAACAGAGTACAAAGCACTGGGACCTTTTATACCATTATACACTAGTTTTGTACTACTCAGATATCTGCTGTTAACAGTCCTCCAAAGTAGACAAAACAGAAGAATATGCAAAGGATGCTAAAGGAAAATCTTCTGGAAACTCAGACTGTCTGAAACTCCATGTAGTTTTATTTCAGTGCATAAGGACTGCATGGACCACTAATACTGACATTTACACCTTAGTAAATGCACAATCAAAGTTTTACAATTCAACTGAAAACACCTACTCTACAGAAGATGCACTAAACCTGGAAAACATACTAAAACTATTAAAGGCATCTCCACACCCCTTTACAAAAACTCACACTACTATAGAATAACTACTGTTGTCAACAAACAGACTGGCCCCCTTTTAAAAAACAGAAATCTGAAATATTCACCATTTTGACTTTAACTTGGAAACTACTATGGCAATGCTAAAGATAGCAAAAGTGTGCTGTCTAAGAAAAAAAAAACTTTTTCGCACAGATTCAGAATCACTGACATGTAATTTCATGTGACTGTAGAAAATATCCCTTTATGTGCTATTACCAAGCATAGAACATCAATAGCTCTGTACAATTTAAAATTCCCTAGTGAGTTATCTAAAATTCCAAGTTCCCAAAAACAGGACACTAGTCTGGGCTTATATTTTCCCTTGTATAATCAGAGATCAGTATCAAAAACGTCATTAGAATTTTAAATTAGTCTTACTTTGTATTCTGGAATTGACAAAAGGTGGAGAGAGATTGTCGTGTGACCCAAGGTCCCTGCTGGTCATATGGTCATAAGGTGTCCCATCTCCATAGTTCTGTAAATAAAATAATGGTATTAATTTCAATTGGACATAAATCAATTGACACAAATTTTGTTTTGTGGTTACATGAAGAAATTATAACCTATCATCTCCACCCGAAACCTCAAAAATAGGAAGATAGCTCAAAGGGCTAAAGCATAAGTCTTGATTACATGAGGTCCTTATACCTTATATTACATGGGTCTAAAGAATTGTCAAGCTTAGCCCTAGAGGCCCTCCAGAACTTTCAGCCGAGACTTGGTCATCTTTTAGCATGGCCAATTCTGAGCAACATACATCAGCAGACATAAGCATAAAACTCTAGTACTAACAGTACAGGGGTTATCATCTGGAATGGCTCTTAAGGTCCTTAGAGGGGGGAAGGAGGGAAGAAGAGAGGGAGAGAGGGAGGG
>PVKC010000551.1:12522-45518 GCA_004027635.1 Crocidura indochinensis | reverse complement strand
AAGCCAGGAGGACTTCTGAGCGCATAGGCAGGTGTAACCCCTAAGTGTGGCTGGGTGTGGCCCAAAAAGAAACAAACAACAAAAAATAAAAATAGTGAATAAGAAAAAAATTCTAGAATTCTCAAAGTTCAAAAATTGAGGGCTAGAGTGGTACCACAATGGTAGAGTGTTTGCCTTGCACAGAGCAGATCCAGGATAGAACCAGATTTGATTCCTGGCATTTCATATGGTCCCCCAGTCAAGAGCAATCTCTGAGCTCAGAGTCAGACATAACCACTGAGCACTGCCTCTGGGTGTGGCCCTTCCCTAAAAAGTCACAATTCAAAATTTCCTCTAACAACTACTGACAATAATAAAATGTTTCCTATAAAAACCTTTATAAAATGTAAGCATTAGAATTATTTTGATAATCCTATAATCCTATATTATTTTAAGTAAGATTATAAGGGAAAGGTTAGAATGAACTGCTTTTTGAAGACCAAATGAAAGGTATTTAAACAGAAACATTTAGTTTTATATTTTTGAAATTTTAATAATCTGTTACTGTAGTTTTAAGAAAAAGAATTTATTGCAAAAATAGGGGCACAGTGGAAGGGCATCTGCCTTGCACATAGACGACCCAGTATAGACCCGTGTTAGGTTCTCAGCATCTCATATAGTTCCCCAAGCCTGCTAGGATCAATTTCTGAGTGCAGAGCCAGTAGTAACCCTGAGCACCATCAGGGGTGGTCCGAAAGACCAAAAATAAATAAATAATAGTAATGCATGAGAATATTGAGAATATACTACAATAAAACTATGAATAAACATTGAAACTTGAACCTAAAGTAGTACTTCTGAACGTGGACAAAATACACTACAAAAGCAGTTTTGAAGCACTTAATATTACTAACCAAACCTCGTGGTTGAGGCCTGAGTGATAATACAGGGGTTAAGATATTTGCCCTGCATATCATCGATTTCAGTTTGATCTCTGGCACCACATATGGACCCACTGAGATTCATCATTCAGTAGTCAGAAATGACTACTGAGCACAGAATTAGAACTGAGACACACCAAAATACTGCAAGGTGTGCTTACTCCAAAACGAAGCAATAAAAATACCTTTTTGCTTTACTTTGGAATTTTTTTTATTCAAGTGATGTCTTTAAACTATTCAATCACTTACTTTGAACAGAGGAATCTTGTAGTATATAGGACCTAAATCTACATCTATGATTCAAATTTGTCTAAGTTTAAAAAAAGGTTTATCCTCCCCCCCAAAAAAAATAATTAAAATATTCTACACCATTCTGCTCAGCTGGTTGCACTACCCATAAAGCCCAAGTCAAATTTACTCAGAGGAATCGGTTGGCATATTAGCAAAAGGACTGAATCTGCCCACACACAAACACATGCTGTATGTGAACAATGAAAATGTGCATGACATCTCTAGAGAATTATAGGAATTTTTAAGGTTTCAAACAATCCCTCTAGAACTTCCTTTCATTTATGAAAATTTGAATGATGCTATAATGCAGCCTAAATGCAAATGTATAACAAGATGTTGCATATAGAATTCCCTGGTCCTAACTCTGGGTTTGATACTTATTCTATTCTAGGTCATATGTAATACTGATGATCATTTATTGTGTCTCTATCCTATAAAGTCCGTTAAAATTTTAACATGCATTATCTAATTTAAAACTTGGCACAGTGCTGCGAGGCAGCTGTTAATATCACCATTTTATGATGAGAGTAAGAAAAGAGGAAAGGTTGTCCGGTAAAAGTTAGCCATAGCAATATCTTGTGAAAACTCCTTTGTCATAGAAAATCTAAGTTATGGAAAAGTAATCCAAAAATATTCATCAATATTCTCTGAAAAACAAAACTGGTAGAAACTATTTTTAATGCAATAAGTGTCTGAGAGATTTAAAATGGACTTTGTTCTCAAAAACATAAATGGAAGTTCTATGTGAACATACTATACATTTTAAACTGTGAATCTGAAATCAAAGTCTGAATGCATTGAACAATAGAGGAAAGTACTGTCTTCTCCTGCATTTGCTATCAAGGGAAATGGAATTACTTCTGTAAATGCACTCATTTCTGAAGTGGTAACTGTAACATAAGGAGGAGGAAAGATTTCCTTAACCTAGTCATATAATGAATTAAAATGTTATGCTCAGCAGCTGGGTGCAAGTTTACCAAAGGTACTGGTATGCTTCAAGAGTCTACTGAACCCTAAAGACTAGAATGAGGACCACGAGGTCAAAGGACAGGTAAAAATGGGCCACTATAGCTAGCTGAATTGTCCTCATTTTGACAGCTTCATTACCTTTCTTGTCTCATGCCAGAATAGAGACCACCCACCATCTCAAATTTATATGAATTCTTAGTATTAAGATGTTACCCTTCCTGCCCAGTGCTTCATCTAACACAGCTGACTTGGGGAGTAGGGGCTATATATTAAATTTTCATTATGAGCTGCTATTTTTCATTAAAAGTATCATAAGAATACTATTAAATCTTACATGGAATTTTAGAGAGCTTAGAAATGATTAAGCTAACAACCAGTTATATACAAAATTTTATATATTAAAGTTCAATGAAACTTTCAATGGAATTTATCCTCTAGTTCCATTTCTTTATTTTACTAATTAGAAAAAATAAGGCTCAAAGAAAAGAAATAACATGACCAAGATCTATATATACAAAATACACCTAACCTAATACTACAACCTAGTTTATTTGATAGTCTTCCCCTTCGTGTCCAAAATAATAATTGATGCCTGAAGGAAAGGAATAAAAATTATTTTTATTTTCATTCAAATACATTAATGAGACCAACTGGTAACCAAAGGCATCACAGGGGGAACAATAGTATGTAAATCTATAGATTTATAGATCTATATAAATCTATAAATCTAAAGCAATTCCAATTTATTATTATAAAAGAATAGAATCTCAAGCTATATCTCTATAATTATTGAAAATCCACTGATATCAGAACATTTTAAGTTCTGCTGGCAACAACATATATGGTAACTTCTAAAATACAGATCAATAACTAGCAAAGTATAAGCAAACACTTAATGACTAGCAGAAGAGAAAGAACTGTTAACTTCAATAATATCAGCCAACATCAGAATTAAAATTCTCCAAAGACAAGTGGAATCACATTAAACTTAGAATACTTATATATTTGTCAGTTTTATGCATGTGAAGGGAAAGAACTAACCTTCAGTTCGTCAATTTACATATATGGGCTGTCTGGTTTCAGGGAAAAAAGATTAGATATACTTACCCTGGAAGGGCTTGGATGTCCTCCATTCCCCCAGGACCCTGAGCTACTTCTGTCTTCTACATCTAGGGACAAGAGAAAAGTTCTTTAGGCTTTCTTGAAGTGATTCTTTCTTTTTGTATGTGCAATTTTAAATTAATGTTTCAAATTAATCTCCTGTTGCCTTTAATTAAGATTCAGGCATGGGGCTACCAAGATGATAGTGCCTTCTGACCCATCTACTTAAATTAACTCATTTAAATTCACAGCAGAAATGAACTGGACCCTCAGGAACCAGAGGTATGAACATAAAAATTACTTCCATCCTTCACAATGTTTCATAGCCTCCATTTTTATAGACATGAAACTATACCTAAAGTTTTATTAAATGCTCTTGGATGAAATTTGAAAATATACTAGCATGACCTTAACACCAAGAAATATTAAATTATGGTAAGGAATCATACTACGTGCTCTTGGGCTTTTGGTTCTCAAGTCAAACTTCACCACATCAAACAACAAACACAACAAATAAAACAAAAAATGAACAAAAATAAGCATTCATTAGTCTATTTCCATTATTATAAGGATTTTAGTAAGAAAACTATGTTTCAATTTTAACTAATTCTTTTTTGTTTTGTTTTGTTTTGGGCCACACCAGGCGGTGCTCAGGGGTTACTCCTGGCTGTCTGCTCAGAAATAGCTCCTGACAGGCACGGGGGACCATATGGGGCACCGGGATTCGAACCAACCACCTTTGGTCCTGGATCGGCTGCTTGCAAGGCAAATGCCGCTGTGCTACCTCTCCGGGTCCAATTGTAACTAATTCTAACAGATATCTTACTTGGTTTAAAATCCTCAATCTGGGCACATATGCTCCCTGGGCCCATGTGCAGCATGTCTTGCCTGGGTAAATGGTGCCCAAGTATATCTCCCTAGCATCTCCCCTCTTGAGATGTATGTAGACTTTAATGTTTTCCTGAAATGTGTACTGGGGTTCTCTGAGCCTTTGGAGAAGCCTGTTGAGCAAGCCTGTTCAAGACTCATAAATTGAGGGGAGAAAAGGATGTTACCAGGGCCAGTCATATGACCATGCAGTGTGAATAAAAAATGATTAGACTGGAACACCAAACAGAATAGATATCTGACCCACAACAAGCTGCTAAGTGGAGACCAGTTACACTAGTATCTGTGGGGGGAGAGCGGGAGAGCAGAGGAGGGAGGGAGATATGGGAGACATGCTGGGAACAGGAGTGGAGGGAGGACAATATTGGTGGTGGGAATACCCTTCACTCATTGTCACTATGTACTGTAAATAATTCTGTGTAATGAACTTCAGTCACAATAAAAATTAAAAAAAAAAAAAAGAGAAGCTCTCTTGAGCAAGTTACTGTCTCTCTTACACTCTCCCTCCCCATCCTTAGGACTTCTGAATAAAGACTATTTTTACTTAAAAAAAAAAGTCCTCAATCTGAGGAGTGAGATTATTTGGAAATTAAAATGATTAAGGCAAACTTTTATATTGATATAAAAGATGGACAAAAACAAAGTTGAAAGTCTTTTAATTCTGTACCTGGAACTTTCTAATACTGACCATATTCAATCAATTCTAAGAACACCAACACATAGGGTGAAGAGTATAATAATGAAGTGATATTTCAATTGCTTAAAACATAGAAGTATTGCAAAGATCAGTTGCTCTAAATTTAGAAATGATTTTGAGATTTTTGTTGAAAGGCCCTTTAGAAGTATAAAAAGTTTCTCTGTTCTATTATTTTGATCATGGTTGGTAACAGACGGCCATCACAAACTTCCTCTGACAGAATTGGAGGAGGAGGAGGTGTGAAGCTTTGGGTCAGGAGACATAATACCATTTATTGTGTTTCCTAACATTTCAATGTTACTGTTTATTCTCTTAATGCAGCACTGTCTTTCCTTTTTATACTGCTAGGTTATTATCAGTAGTAATCATAGTACATTTAATTGATTTACTTGGGGTAAAGAACATGGTGTTTTAAAATATCTTAAGAAACAAAATTGCAAAATAAAACAATAACAACAACAACAACAACAACATGGGGCTGGAGGGATAGTGCAGCAGTAGGGCATTTTCCTTGCATGGAGCTGACCAGAAAGGACTGAGGTTCAATATGGCGTCCCATATGGTCCCCCAAGCCAGGAGCGATTTCTGAGCGCATAGCCAGGAGTAGCAAGTATTACCATTATACTTAATTCAAAGTGAGTGCCAACACTGAAATTGAATCTTCTTTTCCTTTTAAAAAAATATATATATATATACACACACGTATGTATGTGAATATAACCTTGGACAGCGTTTCCTATGGTTAGTTAAAATCACTGGACAATATAACCTTAAGGAAGTGCAAGAAAATTCTCAGAAATGCATCCAGTTGGAAGAGATTAAAGAGCATTAGTTTGCCAATCTCTGCTGTCCAACTCTGCATCAGGAATTCAACTATACAAACTCAACTCACAGTGCAGGAAGATGCACTTACAACATGGATTCTCACATGAATAAGTTGTATGCATGATTTTCTTTATCTTTAACCAAAACTCTATTGTTCCAACAAAATTATAACAATTACAAAATTTCTCAACAAGTACATTTTCGTGTCTGTCTATTTTGATTTTGTTTTCAATCAAAACAGAGATTTATTGTCTTCTGAAACTGCCCAACTGTAATAAAGGAGCAGAACTAAATCCCTTTATCCACCACAAGATTTCATACAGCTTGAACCTTCTCAAATTGCAAAATGGATCACTTATTTATTGACTGATCAATTGCTTGAGGACCCAGCCGTAAAGGTGCTCCAGGAACTGGGGAAGGTAGTGCATAATACTAGACCTGGGCAGGGGTTTGGGGACTGTTGCTCTGCCAGGAAGCAAATCAGGGCTCCCAGCATGCTAAGGTATGTACCTCAGCCCTTTGTAGCTGCCTCCTCAAAAATCATTTTAACTATGATAAGCAGGCACAGGAGAACAGGAAAGGAAGTTATATATACTAACCTGCTAGTGGTTCTTAACTTAAGGCAATATTTGCCCTAGATGATATTGGATAATCTAGAGACACACACTTGACTGTCACAAATGGAGAGGTGCACTACTGGCATCCAGTGGGCAGAGAACAACAATACTGCAAGTGTTAAAAAGGCCACAACAGCCAACAAACTATGTCAAATTGCACTGTGATCGAGAAGTTCTGTACCAAAAGAGAGAAAAATGTATACAAAAGCAAAAAAGAACCAAGTTGGGGAAAGAAACAGAATATGAGTTTCATTTATAACAAACTCCTTACAAAATTAAGAGTTTTGTGCATTTTTAACCCAGTCTTGAGTTGGAGAGCTACAAGAGACCTTCCTATACATCTTCTGTCCATAGAATAAAGGGGAAAGTGTGGTCACCCAAGCAGCCTGCTAATTAGCAGGCAGATAAAACACATCAAAACTTGAGTATTCCCAACTGGGCAATTTCAAAAGCGAGCAATCCACTAATTAAAAATGCTGGAAGTCTAGCTTTTTCAAAACAGGTTAAATACTGGCTGGGTTTCTTCACAAATAGATTCACAACCAATCAAATCTGACTGCTCTTTTCCCATATCCATTTTTCTCATTTTCTGACCTCATGCTGCTATATCTTCCTCTCTACTTCCTTTCATTGCTGTCTTTTTTTTTTAAGCAGGCTTTTCCTTTCCTTGGCTTTCTGCTAGATGAAAAGCAGAGGTTTCCACAATTATTTGGTCTATCACACACACACACACACAAACACACACACACAAAAATAAAACCACTCAAGGTCTGGAGAGATAGAATGGAGATAAAGCTTTTGCCTTGCATGCAGGACAATGGTTTGAATCCCAGCATCTCATAAGGTCCCTTGAGCCTGCCAGGAATGATTTCTGAGCATAGAGTCAGGAGTAACCCCTGAATACTGCCAGGTGTGACCGCAAAACAAAAAACCAACACACACACACACACACACACACACACACACACACACACACACACACACACACACCACTCAGTCCCCTCACTGGAAATCTAGCTTTCAGGAACAAACAGAGAGAGACACCCAACAAGAGCATCTAAGTTTACTACAATCCTGTTGATGGTTCTGGCCTATTACTCACTATGGGAAATTATGAAATGCAGATAATGATCCCTAGTTCTCTAAACCTAATAAAACAATCATATGTTCAATCATATTTGCTTTTTGAAGAAACAGCTAACTTAACTGATGCTCATTTCTTCACAGCAGGTGAATCAAAGCTACAGCATAGGTTTGTGAAATTCATCAAGAATGTAAATAAGTTACTCTAATCCATTTGTTTCCTTCTTCCCATCCCAAGACCTTCATCAGATCTGCCAGTGGGTAAGCATTTCCTTCAAAACTATCCCAACATATCTCAAAGCTCTTTGAAGGTCCATAGACATGTGAATTACCTGGCATGTTCACTTCAAAACCTGCATCTCTGAGTCCACTAGAGACCTCTTGAGCCTGTATCTCTGGAGATAAAAGCGAACAAAACTGTTCAGTTTAACAAGGTCCCTGGGTAATTTTCATGTTCAAGGAGTTTGTGATTTACAGACCTTTTCTATTGGGAACACAAGGTAAATACACGCCCCATACCATCAACAGTTGCCTACCTCACTCCTTAGCCTAAATTCTATTCTAGGCTGCTCGTTTCAGCAGCATTCAGTATACAGTCTCATCTGAATCCCAACCATTCTGTCCAGAGTATATATTTTCTGTAAACCCAGTGTACACGGTCTATACTTAAGTCATTCCATATTCCCTGCTGGTGTATCTGATGTAGCACACACTTTCATGCCTCCACATTTTTGTAACTGCTTCTCTTCTGCCTAAACTATTTATTTCTGAGAGGAAAAAAAGCTAATATTAAATAGCTTAAGTATGTTTTAGACACTGTGTGAAACAGTTAAATGCACCAAGACACTAATCTTTATTTCATATATCAGAAACCGGATGCTTAGATGATGGAATAAAAAACTCTCCTGTAGAGTCAGTTAATGCCAAAGAGGGAATCCAAGCACAATGAGATCTCTGCTCCATCGCCCAAATACCTCTCTGGGGAGATCTTCAGTTCCCTTCACGACCAGCTCTAAGTTTCTGTCAAGTCACTTCTCCCTACGCAGAGTGAATATTGTCAGGAATATACATCCACACTGGTGTCCACAAGAGATTAGACTTAGATACAACAAAAAATAGACACAATGATTGAAGAAATCAAAAGGAAAAAAATAAAGTCTCCTTTTGAAACATAAAAGGAAATAAAAGGAGACAATAAAACCAGAGCTAGGATGAGACTATCATTATGTACAGTGATCCACTGACTGTTTGCTAGATAAGGGTCAAAATTCTAGAAGCCTCCAAGTGGGCAAAGGAACGAGTGAAATGAGATTTATAATGAGGATCCAACAGAAGCACACAAATAGTCTGAGAAAAGCTTAACTAACCTGGGTACTAAAACCAGGCAGAAAAAGTCTACTGAACTCATGGCAAAGAGTTTATAATGAAAGACAGTGATATTCTCTACAGTAGCAACAATATGCACAGTAATGAAGTTTGTATGGTTGACTCAATATATAATCATATCAAACTTATTATGCAAATAACCACCATCTGGGTTAACCACCATACAGCTACAGAGCTTCAAATTTCCACCACACCAGTCATGTTACTCCTATGGAAAAAACTTGCTTTCTCATGTAACTTCCTCTCAATACCATATGTAATAAAGTATGGGTAGACTGAAAATGTCCTTACTAAAAATCAGTCAAAACACAGAGAAATATAAGAAACAATACTTTGATATAGTTGTCTTATGTAGGATTTGTATCCCAAGAAACGTATCAGAAAAGCTCTATCAGTAAAGTCACATGGTAAGGTATCAGAGCAATAAATGGAAAACTGCCTGGGATAACAGTTGTCTGAATATTGAGTTATTGTCATTCTCCTGTTCTGTTATCTTCTGTCCAAAATGGGATAAGTAATAAACTGGGTAACAGGAAAAAAAAGGGAAAAGACTAGTGAGTGGATAACAGAAACTTATTTTTCTGAAATTTGAAATGAGTTCAACTATACAAGATTTGATTTGTAATACACTTTGGTCAAAATAAAAAATATTAATTAAAAAAGATATGTTTAGGGGCCGGGCTGTGGCGCTGGAGGTCAGGTGCCTGCCTTGCCTGCGCTAGCCTAGGATGGACTGCGGTTCGATCCCCCGGTTTCCCATATGGTCCCCCAAACCAGGAGCAACTTCTGAGCGCATAGCCAGGAGTAACCCCTGAGCGACACCAGGTGTGGCCCCAAAACCAAAAACAAAATAAAACAAAACAACAACAAAAAAAGATATGTTTGATTAAGTTAATGAGATTGGCAGTTGTTTTAGGACACAGCCTAATCATATATGTTCATTTTATCTTCAGCAGTTCTCACATAAGATTCCTTCTGATCTCTCAGTACCAAAATACTAAACTTTAGGATGAACTAGGGCTAAACACTTTGACTAGAATAAAGATAAACAGAGGCCAGAGCAATAGCACAGCAGTAAGGCGTTTGCGTTGCATGCTGGCAATTAGGATGGATAGTGGTTCGAATCCCGGTATCCCATATGGTCCCTCACGCCTGCTATGAGTGATTTCTGAGCGCCAAGTCAGGAGTATCCCCTGAGCATCAATGGATGTGACCACCCCCCCCAAAAAAGGAAAAAAGATAAAAAATACATAATTATTCATTTCCATGATTCTCACCAAAATATTCATTAAACGCATTATCTGGCTGCTCATGGCCCCACTTTGCTCCCTTGGAAAATGACCAGGAAACTATCAGACAGACAGAAAACCTAAGAAAATACAGCAATGAAATCTGGGAGGGAGACCTTATTTCAGTAGCACTTCTTCAGGAACTAGCTCTTTAATCTCAGTGAGTTACTGGCTTCTCTAAATTCATATTTGTCAAGTGGAAAGTAAGTGGGTTTAATTTTCATTCTGAGAATAGAACACGTTACTATATTTGGACTGCTCTAGATATATAAAAATAATAAATAAAATTTGTTACCGATCTTCTTTATACAGTAATGATCTGACAATACAGTAAGAAACAAAGAATAAAATCCAAAGTAAAAGCTAGAACCCAAGAAGGAAGGTTAAAAAAAGACATTTTCTGCCCTGACAACATTTCTAGGACTAGGATATTTAATAGCTTCTTGGATCAATGCAAAAAGTGAAAAACTAAAATTCACTCTAAGTAACTATTTACGAAAATAGTATTTCCAACCAATCCAAGAAGCTCTTGTTAAAATAAATGAATATTATGGGGCCCAAGTGGTGGTGCAGTGGTGAGACATTTGCTTTGCACACGGCTGACCCAGGATGGACCTTGGTATCATCTCCCAGCATCCCATATGGTACCCCAAACCAGGAGCGCTTTCTAAGCACATAGCCAGGAGTAACCCCTGAAAGTTACTGATTGTGGCCCTCCCAAAAAGCAAAAACAAAATGAATATTTGTGAAAAAGTCAAGGGAGCATTTGTCCAATAGTGAATAATCAATACTAATGAATA
This sequence comes from Crocidura indochinensis, assembly GCA_004027635.1. Classification (NCBI taxonomy): domain Eukaryota; kingdom Metazoa; phylum Chordata; class Mammalia; order Eulipotyphla; family Soricidae; genus Crocidura; species Crocidura indochinensis. The sequence goes on along the minus strand of PVKC010000551.1, from coordinate 34,652 downwards.
TCTCACTAATATTTTCCTAATAAGATAGATAAGACACAGAAATATGTAAAGTTTAATTTTATTTAAGGTGATTTTTTCCTAGCAAAATTAAAGTTTTTTTGTTTTTTGTTTTTTGTTTTTTGTTTTTTTTTTTTTTAAATCACACCAGGCAGTACTTGAGGGTTGATCCTGGCTCTGTGCTCAGAAATAGCCTCTGGCAGACTGGGGAATGTCCGGATTCAAAACACTGTCTGTTCTGAATTAGCTGCGTGCAAGGCAAATGCCCTACTGCTGTGCTATCTCTCCAACTCTAAATCTCAATTGTCACGATTCCTTGTTCTACTAAACAGATCAAATTTTCAAATATTTTCCTGAATTTAAGAAACAATCGTTCTATTTAGAACAAACTAGTCTCATCTTCTCCAAGAACCTCTATAGCACAATCAGGACGGAAATTCAGCAGGTATTAGCTAAGTGTAATAACTTCAATTTACTTTTTAAAATAATCTCTCTGTCTAATATGAATGCAACATAAATATTACTCTGACCAGAGGTCTATGCTAAGAATACAAGGAGTTATATTGAGTTCAAACACAGTGTGAAAGAAGCAAGTGTGAAAATTCCCTAACTTGTAACGCTAAAGATACAGGGTTCTAAGTACTTCTTGTAATCAGAAAACCACCAAAGGGTTTTATTTTGGGAGGGGGGCTATTTTTTTCTTTTTTTCTGCATTGTTCTAAGGTTGTGCTAGTATTATAGAAATATTTCAATTTCTAGATTAAAGCTTCTACACATTATAATGCATTGGTAAACTGAAATTAAGTTCTTCCTGGAAAGATAATCATTTGGAAACATGTTGAAGTCTACACTGCCTCCAATCTTCTCTACAACAGACACTATTAAATATCCTCCACACCATCCTGAAGATTCACAGACTGCATACATCTGTGGATGCTACTAATTTCCGAGTCCAGAAAGAACCCTTGGCTGAGCCCTCCACACAAACTGAGATGGCATATGCTCTCTGTCAGTGCCAGATGAATTTAGAGTTCAAAATATTTCATCAGCAAAGAGCGTGTTAAGGATGTGCACATTTTCATTAGCACCCAGTATAATAAGAGCTCTAAGTAGAGAATTTTGAAGTAAATGTGAGTACTAACAGAAGAAAGGTTGAGGAGCTCGAAATACTGAGAGATAATATCCATATATCCATGATCATGTCTTTGTTTCTGTGAGATATGCTTCACAATGAATCAGGGGAGGACAATCAGAAAATTCCGGCACTTCTCAAACCTGATAGAGTGAACAAGTTATATGTAGAGAGTCACCCCATGCGTATTCTAACACAGACTAAATATAAAGAGTAGGGTCCTAGCCCAGGGTTTTTAATCTTCAGATCATTATAGTCAATGCTGACTTTCTTAGTAATAACGAAAAGACCTACTAAATAAATCTGAAAATTCAAAAGAAAACAAAATGATCTTATAGCTCACATTATAAATGCATAAATTATATAAGGAAAGTAATATATAGAAGAAAAACATGTTCATAGTTGTTATTACAGACTATTTTTTTAATTTTCAGTTACTTAAAATAAGAAATTACAATGTATAGTGCTATGAAATAGGAAAAGCTTTATTTTTTTAAATATTTTTATTGAAGTCATTGTGAATTACAACTCTTTCACAGTTGTATTTCAGGTGTTTAGTGACAGTGAATTAGGGCCATTCCCTCCACCAGGCTTGACTTCCCTCCACCATAGTTCCAGAATGCATTCCAAACTTCCATCCTTAGCCCCCTGGTCTACTAGTGTAACAGGCCCATCTTGTGTTAGTGGAAAAGCTTTATTATATACATGACATTCAGATATTAAAGTAACAAACTGCACAGCATTTGGGGGCAGAAGTTCTAGTACAGTGAGTAAGGTGCTTGACCTGCCTTGCATGCAGCCAATCCCAGTTCAATTTTCAGAACCACATATGGTCCCCAAGGACTACAACTCCTCCTCAAGTGATTCTCTAGCACAGAATCAGAGTAAACCCTAGCATACCCAGCATTTCCCCTAAACAATAAATCAAACAAAATGTATTGCTACTATATATTAATGATCTTCCTGATTCTGAATCAGAAGTCTATTAGAAAATTTACAATAAGGATACCAACAGAGTGGCCCAAAAGAAAAAAAAAGAAAAGAAAAAGGACATGGGAAGGTAAAAGTAAGATTACTTGCAGTCTATCAGTCCTGAAGTTTTATAATTCCAATCAATCCATACAATTTGGAAGCAGAAACAATAATTTAACTTAAATAATACTCTAGCTTAAGTAGTCTAATGTAAAGTGTTGCAATATTGATGTTACCTAGCAACTATCATTTCAAAGGTTGGAGACTAAAGTATCTTTCTCTTAAAGTTAGTCTTTTGCTTCTATTCCAAGCAGGAGTCAAGAAAAATATAGTATGAATAAATGTAGACTACAGTATAAGAATGGGAAATGTGTATACCTCCTTAATAAAGTGTGATGGCTTTAATGTATTTCACTGAAACTCAGTCCTACTAAAATAATGTTTTTAGAAGTTAAATTGATTTCAAATTCGACGAGAATAAGAATTTTAACTAAGCTGCCATTATCTAAAGATGTTGGAAATAAAATACAGCATTCCATTTTAGTACTGCACAATCTTCAAGCTATCAAAATCACAAGAGAACATCAATTAGGGAAGTTTTACCATGTGCGTTGGTGCTTGGAACTTTCTGAAAACATGTTTACAAATATCTGTCACAAAGTTTGAGGCTCAAATGTAATTATTTGGGAAACAAAGCAATAAACAACAGAACCTTTTAATACTTCAACTTCCTAATAAAATAAACAGAATTCTGGTAATATATGTACACTTTATTCCACATGTAGTTTCTCAAACGGTGTAATCATTTCTCATCGACTTAATATTAAAATGATTTAAGATATTGAAAATGATAGCTTAAATGTCTATGTAATAGGTAAAATGCATTCAATGGAGAAGTAAAAAGAGCCTAAATAAAACATATATAACAGTTTTTTATATTTTTTCCATTATACCTCTTCTCTCCCTAGGGTGCCATTTGTGAGGCTCTGGGAAAGGGCTGCTGACTTAATTGAAATATTTGCAGGCTGTAATTGCTCTGCAGAACCACAATGGTCCACTTCTCCCAAATGGCATCCGGTCCTCTTGTTTCTTTCTTTTCCTTCTACTTCCTTTTATACTTTTAACAAGTCTGCTTCTCCTGTTTCTTCAAGTCTAATCTCATCTAACTTCCTACTGCAGATGTTTGGCTAGTATTGGTGAAACCATACAATGTCTTTAGAAACTGTCCCTAAAAAAATCTACTTTTCCTTCAGAGCCCTTTTTACTCCCAATAATCACTCCCATAAGTTGATTATTATTTCAGTCTTTCAGCAACCCAATCTTCCACCTGTGTTTAACACTGCAGCCTCTGACCCAGCAATGACAAGCAATCAATCTTATACGTTATCTTCAAGGGTCATGTCTTAGTTTTAGGCCAATTTTCTTTGTATTTAGGCACAAATGTGCAAACCACACTATATAACTCTGCAAACCATCAATGAGAAGGCTTAATTAAGTAACACTGACAGATAAATCCATTTCTCTCACAGTAATCAAATCAAAGCAGGTTGACATAACACAGAAACTTAATACAGTTATTCCCTTGTAATTGGAAAAAGGCCCTTTACTTCTCATTAAAGCAATCTTCTGGGTATTGGCATAATAAGAAGGCTCAGAGCTTTAATACTGCCCTATAAAAGTCTCAAGATAGAGACCCCTTAAGCAAACAGGCCAGATTATCTAATTCCTTGATCACAGCAGAACATGTAGTTCCTACTGCTTTAAACTTCTTATTCTTTATCTCTGATGCAATTAAAAAGAGGTAAATCAGTAGCAAATCATACAAAAGTAATCTGTAAAAATGTATAAGTTGTTTACAGTTTTATACATCTATCTCCACGTGTTATTTGAAAGAAAATGGTCCATTTAAAATGAATTTGAAATACTTCACAAATGTGATTTTGTAATGGCTGGAAGCAAGAAGGAAAGCTCATTATTTTACTTAATGGGTTCAAAATGATGCATTTTGTCTAACTTTATAGTTTGATACTCAACCATATAGTACAACTTGGTTAACCAAAACTATAAATAATGTACACTTAATTTTTGTGATATTTTAAGTTTTAGAACAGTAAGTTGCCTGTTCAATCAATAGTAGGTTAACCTCATGAGGTTAAGCACACTCCCAAAATATAAGAATGACATTAAGTTCCTACGTAAAAATGAAGCAAAATTAATTTTCATTCATTTGCTTCAATTTCGAGGATGTTTCTGTTACTTATCTAATTGTCACGATCAATCTCAAAATGATTCTAGCAAGTCTTCTTGGAATAACATAATCTAGATTATGATTCCTAAATACGACGAGCATCAAAATCTCTCGGAAACTTAAAGTAATAAAATTTAAAAGTCAACAAGTAACTTGTATCTAGGTTCTGCCTGGAAACATACCAAGAAACTAATCAAGAAGATTTATTGGTGCTGGAAGTTAAGGGAAAAATATTTTCCATGTTTCTTTACATATTTATTAAGTTTTAAAATTATAATGCAGTTAAAAATGTGCAATTTCTATGCCCATACCACTTACAAAGTTTTAATTTCTTATTTTTAAATTCTTTTTTTTTAATGTTCAGGGGTTACTCCTGGCTAAGCGCTCAGAAATCACCCCTGGTTTGGGGGGACCATATGGGATGCCGGAGGATCAAACCGCAGTCCTTCCTTGGCTAGCGCTTGCAAGGCAGACACCTTATCTCTTGAACCACCTCTCTGGCCCCATTTTTTAAATTCTTAATACCTTTGTATTCCTAAGACTAAAAACAGACTATTAGTTAAAATCAGGAAAGTCTGCAATTGATGGAATACTTTTATCTTACCCACAATCCATGTATTTCAGCTTGGCATCCATTTCTCATGCCTGTACGAGAGGACTTATTCCAGAATCTCTCACGGCATTGAGTAACATTTGGCTTCCATTTATTTTTATCAGAAACTATGACATTGGTGTTTTTTAAAGAATATAGACCAATTATTATATAGACTGTTTTTCAACTTAGGTCTATTGGTTGCTATGTCATGGTTATGCCAGACAAACAGAACACTATAAATATATCTTGTGTCTCTCCCAGGATATTATATACAAGTTCACATGATCTGAAGGGAACTGGAAGGAAAAAATGCTCACATAATCTCATAGTGGGCTAACCTTTATTTAGTATGCTACTTTCATCACCTGATCAAGGCATTTTGGGAATCCTCTACTGTGTAAATATCACTTTTCCCTGTGCAAGTCATCAGCAATCTATGGGGAGTTTTTTTTTACAGACTATTAAATGTAATTTTTAATTATGTGACTATTGAAAATATAAAAGTATATGAATTTCTACTGCTACCACTCTCAGGTCAGTGGTGATCCCTAAAGTTTCCTAGGCAGTCTCACAGAACCTTTTAGTCTGTGGCCAACTGAAACCCAAACAAATGCAGAGCACTAAATATGAAATCTGATGGAAAGTTCTGTTTTATTTTAATTTCTAAGAAATATTCCTCACTCATTTTTGCTAGAGTCATTTCAACAAACACAATTATTAGTGGTGACCTTGTGTCCAGTCAAGGTTGGGGTAAGAGGTATATCATATAGTGTATAAGACATAGAAAAATAATTAAAGGTGTTTTATGCTAACTTTGAAGGAGTTCAGGCAAGTTGAAGCCAAGATTGATCACTCACTTTTCAATCAAGGTAATGCATAATGGCAAGTTAAAGAATCCACTCCAGGGTTGATGCTACCTTAAGAATTTGTTCTCTGGCTCTTTCTACAATATGAAAAAGCACATGGGACTAGAGAGCTAAGTCAAAGAGTTAGAGCACACACATGCTTTTTATTTTGGAGTCCCAGGTTCTACTTCTGAGTAACTCTTAGCTCCAGAGCACAGGGCTGGAAAATGACCCATAGCAAATGAAACAAAACAGAATAAAATATAGGTTTGTCAGAACAGTAGCATTTCGCAGTTAAAATCAAATTGTAAAGAGACAGAGTGGCAATAGAGCGGATACAGTGCTGACCATGCATGCAGCCACCCAGGTTCCATCTCTAGCATCTCATATGGTCATCCAAACCCCATCGTGAGTGCAGAACCAGGAGCAAACCTGGAGCATTGCCAGTAGAAAAAGTCATGAAGCATATTCTTACATTAAAGGTGAGGTTTAAACAGCACTGGTCATAGTTACAAAGAGGAGGAGTACCTTCTGCATAGAAACATTTCTTACGTCAATCTCGGCCCTTTGATAGGACAGAATGAATATTATAAATACTGGGTGAGTTAACCAATTGAAATCAAGGTAGAAATGGTCTACTATACTTGAATGATGGCTAAATTGGTAATAAACTATGAGTGCTAGTGAATTTCAACTAACATATAAATGCTTAGCAATTTCCCTCACAATTCTAGGTTAGCCTTAAAGATACTGGCAAAGATTTTACTGTTAGGCTTACAAATGTAAATGAATATAAAATATAAAATCAACATACAAACAAATACAATAAATATAAACAGTTGAATTTGCTAATAATTAGGGGAGTTATTATTAAAATTAATAATCATTTTTAGGGGGCGGTGAGGTGGTGCTAGAGGTAAAGTGTCTGCCTAGCAAGCGCTAGCCAAGGAAGGACCGCAGTTCGATCCCCCGGCATCCCATATGGTCCCCCCAAGCCAGGGGCAATTTCTGAGCACTTAGTCAGGAGTAACCTCTTAGCATCAAATGGGTGTTGTCCAAAAAAAAAACCCAAAAATCATTTTAAAAACAACTCCCAGATGCAGTATCTGATATAGTCTTGTTTGTTGTTTTTTTTTTTTATCAGAGTGGTTAGAGATGTCTGTGTGGTGGCTTAATGAATCTACATTTTTAATCTCACAATTATGTAACTCTACTTTTTGTATTGTGTTTTTCAAGATGTTTCTTATATCCATTTTATTTAAAAAGATTTACTAAGAATTTCTGAAAGTTTGAAATTGGGATGAGAAGTGACTATACACTAAATTACAAGCAGACTAACACCACTTTTACAAAAGCATAGATAATATGGTTGGCATCCTACATAAAAAGAGCATTCCTCAAAAAGATTTACTGTCATCCTTTCATAATATTGCTTTACTTATTTAATTCTAACAACCAAATATTTGATAACGCTTATTAGAATATGTGCTAAAATAGTAAAGTTGAATAATATTAAATAATAGCTGAGCTTTTCTCTCCAGAAATATAATTCCAAGGGTTCTGGGACCACATCAGGCTATAACCAGACCTATTCCTGATTCTGTACTCAGGGATCATTCCTATTAGGGTTCAGGGAACTCTATATGGTGTTGGGATTGAACCATGGACTGCTGCATGCAAAGCAAGTGCCCTACTTACTGTACTTTCTCTCCAGCCCAAATATACATTTTAAAATAAATGCTTGCAATGAAAGCAAATTTGCTAATCTATCCTCTGAGTTGACCTGGAACCCACAGATCATCACATTCTCCAAAAAGACACAACCTGGAAAAGATTAGAGAAAAGTCTTGGGCTGTGAGGATAGGTCTAGTCTCAACAGACAATAGTGAGTGCTGTGGACCTGGAATATATCAGGGTGAGTGAAGTCAACTGAAAGGAGAGGGACAGATACAGAATGATCTTCCTCATGTGCAGGATTTAAAAAAGCACAGTAAGGGAATAACAAATGGTTCTAGGCAAGAGAATCTAAGAACTTCTATAGAAGTGAGTTTACCATGGCAGAGAGATGTTGGAAGATGAAAAGGGCACTCAGGGGGACCCTGAGTCAACAGTGGAAGAAAGCAGACACTCTGGTGGAGGGTGAGATTAAAACACTGCATACATGAATAAAACCTATCCTTAAGAGCAACTAAAATAAATTTTTAATGGCCCTGACTTCTACAAGCCATACTGATACTTTCTTCACTTAAGAACAGTCAAAATATTTCTGCAATACTTTGCTAGTCCATCTTTTGGGGTCAGGAATTTAAATGCATTAGAACATGTCACCTGTTAATTTTCTTAAAATGAACTACATTCAACTCATTTCTTTCCCTTTCTTGGTCTGAAACTTGGCAGTAATCCTGTCTTTTGTCCATCTGATAGCAATGGAGTACTGGTTAGAAAGAGATAAGCAACTATGATGTACTGATTTTACAAACTAGCTTGGTTTAAATGATAAAAAGCTAAAACTCTTCTTCAGAAATGGAAGAAATGTTAGTTTGAAAGGAGATAGAAGCAAAGGCCTGAAGAATGACAATAATTAGGCATCTGGAAAGAAAACACGAAATAAGGGAAGGGTCCAGTGCTGTCAAAAGAGGATAATAATTTATCTGATGAGATTAGGAGAAAGTTTGATTAGAAAAGATGCTTCTTGACATAGTAAAGCTTGTAGTGTTACTTTAAGATTTTTTTTTTTTTTTGGAGGAGAAAACATCTCCTGCCAAATGTGGTCTGTCACAGCGCAGGCTACCATGAGTGATACAGTGGGAAAATAGCCACTAAGCCAGATTTTATTTGATTTGTACTGATGATTTTTATTAGAATACATGGATCATTGCTTCAACCTTTTCATGTAAAACCAAATCAAATTCAAAAACTCACACATCAGTCACCTAACCTTATGTGATTCCTTCTGCTTTACTAAAGTTGCGCCACATTTTAGCTGATCTGGCCTCGATAAATCGCTCAGATCCTCACAACTGTTGCGCCAATTCTGGAAGGCAAGTGGTACACAAAAGCCCCTAAATCTGCAGTTACAAATAAGCACAGGGAAGAAGAGGAACACTGCAGGTCTCAGAAATGTTGAATGAAATCAAAGCAACGGGCAGCCACCAAAACAAGATAGAACAAATTCTCTTCATTTTCTCGGTCCAACTGCAACTTTTTTAAAAAGCATGCCCCAGCCCAGATTCCTAGCTTCACTTTCCTCTTTAATTTAAGGCATTGAAAAGGACTCTGCAGCACAGTTGCTCTGAAACCACAGAACAAAAAAAATAAAATAAAATAAAATAAAAAAGAAAGAAAAGAAAAGAAAAAGAAACCCACAGTTACATAGCAAAAGATATAATTTATACTTTAAATAGCTTTACAAGTTAAGATTATTTCAAATTTAAGGCAAAAAGTCAATTGTTAAAAATTACAATCGAACTGCATACTATTAATTAAAAAATCGCCTCACTAATAGAAAACTTATTTAGTCACATAAGTTATGGCAATGGGTTACTAAGAAAAAAGTGCCCATATCCTGGTTTCCACCATTTAGTGTTTCCTGTTTGTATGGGCTTTTTTTTTTCTCTCCCCAATTTCTGGGTGTTTTTAATTTTATTTTAACATCATGGCTACAAGATTGTTTGAACTATAGGTTTTGTTTTGTTTTGTTTTCCCCACAGATAAAGTTGTTCACAATTGAGGGGCTGGAACGGTGGATGGGGCCTTGGAAGCGCTAGCCTAGGACAGACTGTGGTTCAATCCCTTGGAGTCCCCGTCCCATATGGTCCCCCCAAGCCAGGAGCAATTTCTGAGCCCATAGCTGGGAGTAACCACTGAGTGTCAATGGTTGTGACCCAAAATAATGAAACAAAACAAAACATCGTTGACAATTGAGTTACAGTTACAGGCATACACTGATCAATGTCAACAGGTTTCCTCTCACCCTCCCTGATGCCTTCTTCCCTCCCCTGACTGCTTTTGGGGCATTCTCTCTTTTTTTCTCTCTCTCTCCATCTCCTCCCTTTCCTCCCTTCCTCCTTCTTCTTCCCACTCCCCTCTCCTTTCACCCCTCATTTTCTCCCTTCCTACTGCGGTTTGTGCTATTGTTAGTGAAGGAGCATTTTTATTTTTTTTTCCTAAGAATATCTGCAGGTTTTAGTCTAAACTCAGAAGCAAGAGTTAATACTTGAATCTCACTCCTATTTAACAAATTAAACTTCAGTTTTGTGATTTTTTTTTTTTAATATCCAAACAGCTCTTGAACTTGTTTTCTTTTCAGAGAAGGAAAAGATAACTCCCCAGTTTAAAGGAGCAACTACAAATCCAGAGACTTCAGGGCTGGCCTGGTGGCCCTAAGAGCATTTGGTGATAGTCCTAGGTTTCAAAGACCATCAGACATAGCCTCTTTCAAAACGAGTATGTTTTAAAGACTGAGTATGTGCCAAAAGGCAGTGCCTATAACTCCAATGTCTTAAAACTAGTAGTCACCAAACTTTCAGGTCTTGGTTGAAAGTTCTGTGGACTAGGAAACTTTTTTCCACCAATCCCCATTTCTTTCTCTTATCATTTTGTGTGGTCAGGTAGGTTCATGGTACTAAAATTTGACAAACAGAGAATGTGAGCAGAAACGCTTGTCTTTTCCAGGTTTGGCCTTTGAATTCCTCCCATGTAATTAATTCTCCCCTGAACTTTATCTTCCTTCTTTCAATCCCTATCCAAAGCATTCAGTGAATGTCTGAGGTTCCAGAAATGCCAAAACTAAAGCATGAAATAATCCAGACCTGAAGGACTGAAACACCACAAGGATACCACAGGTCTGGGATGCTGAAGACGCAGTTTCAATCTACTAAAGTTTGGGCAGTTTGTTGCAGCAATTAGCATAACCTAACTAATGCATCCTCCAAAGCAGACTTCCATGAATTCTGGTGCAATGGTTCTATCTTCCAAGTAAAGCAAACAGACTCAGTTTGAGCTGGCACTAATCACAATTGTGAAGTAAAGGAAACTGGTCTTTGAACTATCCTTCTCTACCTTTCAAACTTGTTTTCCCCTTTTAGCATTTCCTCCCTCTGAGCACCAAATGTTCTCAGGCTGCTCAGTCTTGTCTGTCTCAAGAAAAATAAATCCAGTACATTCATCAGCCATTCTTTCTCTCAGCTATCATCCGGCAACCATGAGTGGTGAGATGCATGCTACTGGGTGATTTGGGAACAATTTTTTTGTTTGTTTGTTTTTGGGTCACACCCGGCAGCGCTCAGGGGTTACTCCTGGCTCCATGCTCAGAAATTGCTCCTGGCAGGCACGGGGGACCATATGGGGCACCGGGATTCGAACCAATGACCTTTTGCATGAAAGGCAAACGCCTTACCTCCATGCTATCTCCCGGGCCCCTGGAACAATTTTTACGGTCATAGATTCTATGTTTTCTCCAATTTTACAGAAATACTTAAAACTACTGTGATGAAGTGATTACTTATGAGAAATGTTTCATGGCACTTTAAACATAATAGGAATTAAAGAATAAAATGACTCCTGTCTTTGTTATCATACTATTATTATCATAGTGTGGTACTCGACACCAAAAATATATATATATAATTAAATACAAAATAGGGCTCTTGTTCTCTGAAACATATATTCTAGGTTGGGAGAAAAACACAGCCATTAAAATGCTTATTGAAAGGATAATAAGTGTTTATGAACTTCAGAGAAAAGAAATCCATATAGGCTACAACTATCACCTTTACAAGATTGGAGATTGACAATTTAGGGTACAGAAAAGAGAGAAGCAGCAGTAGTGGCATCCTGATGAGCTGCACCAGCATCCTTACATAGCTTCCCAATGTCATGCCTAACTCTATCACAAGGGTAAGTCAAAACTCGCAGTGGTGAGGACATTGATTCCACAGAAATTGCAGACATTGCAAATCAAGGATTTGGGGGAAAGAAGATGGAAAAAATATTATTAAACACTAATCATTGCACCAAAGAAAACTGTCATTCATTGTGATAAATTTTTACTCAAATTGCCTAAATGCCACTAACAATCATTTGTAGTCTGTATTGCCCTCATTTTACGGATGGAAAGTCAGGCTTTGCAATGATTTGTAACTGTCATGTAGTCTTGATGGCCCAAGATGTTGCACTAAACGCAGGAAAGGGCATCCGACTTCCGTTGGCATAGCATTTTAATTAATTTTCCCACAAACGGAAATCCATACCTCAAAAAAATACCCTAAATTTAGACAAATTTTGACACTCATTTTGTTGTCAAACCACTCTCTGTCTTTCCCCTTCATCTGACTCCTACCTAAAAACATACCTGATCTTCTCATATCTTTCCAAATTTCATTCAATTCAACTTCTTTTACAATGTGACTTCAAGTGTACCTATTACATTGTCTCAAGAAATAAATTTACACTAAGAGCTCAGAAAATTTATGCTTTATCAGTAAAAGGATGGTTTTCCAAATTCTGATGTACACCAAAATTGTCTATTCTAATTTATGAACAAGTCTGGATCTAGCCTACCCTAGTATTTCTCTGTTTAAAGGAGGTTTCTGACATAAGTTCAATGACAACTGCTATTAAGAGCTGATCTCAAGCAAGGCTATGTTCCTGGAGACTGAGAAAAGCCAGAAGTAAAATCAGGTTTCAGGTACTTTATTCGTTCAGGAACAGCTCTACCAGAGGTGACTTTAAAAATGGCAGTGAGGGGCCCGGGAGATAGCATGGAGGTAAGGCGTTTGCCTTTCATGCAAAAGGTCATCGGTTCGAATCCCGGTGCCCCATATGGTCCCCCGTGCCTGCCAGGAGCGGTTTCTGAGCATGAAGCCAGAGGTAACCCCTGAGCACTGCCGGGTGTAACCCAAAAACCAAAAAAAAAAAAAAAAAAAAAATGGCAGTGAGTACTTGTCATCTTGGCAATACATCGTCACTTCTTTTCTGTCTGGCAACCTGGGCCAACTCACAAGATCTCAGAGCTCTTCAAAATCAGAAAAACACATGTGCAAAGGCACCAAAACACATTCCTTCTAGAAATTCCCTCTAGCATTCCCTCTAGAAAAATGGCAAGGCACACAGGAACACAGAGTAACAGTATAAAAGTCACAACAGACACCAAAGAAATGCTGAACAGGCCCAGGAGAAGACAAAGCCTTGTACAAAGCATGACATAGTTTGCTAATTATTCTGAGAAGTGAAGTTGAAACATGCACCAAAGATAGGGGCAAGAAGTTAGTATTTGCATTTTGGAAACTGCAACATTGGGGATCACTGCATTATTAAGGTAAGAACTTATAAAACTATAAAAGGAATGGGAGCAATAATACGACAGGTAGGGTACTTGTCTGATACGTGACTGATATGGGTTTGATCCCTAGCACCCTATAAGGTCCAGAGTCCACCAAGAATAACCCCTGAGCACAGAGCCAGGAGTAATTCCTAAGCACTGCTGGGTATGGCTCCAAAATGAGAAAATTTAAATTAAGTTTAAAAATGGCAAAATTATATAAGGGGCAAGAGAGTAAAGACAGGATAAAGGAAAGTCCATAACTTAGGAAAGTGTAGCAAATAAATTCTCAGGAATTATTCCTCGGTTTTGATCTGATAAATCCCTGTTACAAGTATTTAAGATAATGGTGGCTTTAAGGTCGGGGGGATCTTTAAAATATATATAGATGACATTTTGCATTCTAATAGTCTTGGGAAACTCAAATTTAACACTGAACAAAATAAGTATTTGTGTGAAGGGTAATTTTAGCTACAGTCTAGTGAAAAATCCCCATATCCACAGAGAATGTATTCATTCAGATAAGTGGAAGTCTATAGAGATAAGGCAGGATTTAAAGTTGACATCCAATGAGTGAAATACATTGTCAAGAAACAATGATATTTTGCAGCCCTCCACCCTGCCACCTTCAAGATACTATCCTAAGCAGGAAACTATTATAGTTCAAAGATTTCTAGATCTACTTGCATTCTCATTAATCTACTTAATGTTCAGTGTACAGAAGAGCAAAATTCCTCCTAAACTCATCATGGAGCCAATGCCAAATACTAGGTAGTGGCAACACATGGCTTCTTTAAAACCAGGTGATCCAAATCAGAAACCATGTTGAGATGGACAGACTGTCCCCCTTTTCTGGTTTAGGCCAAACATAGCCTAGAGATACAGTGATTCCACACAAACTGGAAGCATGCTGCACTAGTGAAGGAATGTGATAACACTAGCAAGAAAACCCTGTATGAAGAGTGCCTTGGTGCCATTAATCTCTGAATAGGCAGCATGGAAGGAAAACATGAAGCACTGTTGTCGGTGAAGAAAATCATGCCTTTAAACACTTCAAAAGTGCTTCCACTGGTGTTGAATAAGAGTGACTTCAGGATTTCAAATAACCAAACCGTCTTGCACAAACACTCTGGATTCTTTCCACAAGTCTCCTTACCCTTTGCCAGGCACACACACCACTGACCCTTCTGCTTCAGAGTGTGAACAGCTTCCTCCAGAGAAATGCTCAGATCAAATACCACCACTAGGCTTTCCTGCTTGGCCCATTTCACTCTTATCTGAATCAGCTCTCAGATGAATCACTATTTCCTCAGGGCAGATTTCTGTCTCCTGAGTAGTCTTCTAGTCCATCTGAATTTTTCACAGGTTACCCTTTGCATTTTTATGATTCGCAAGTCATTGCTCTTTTCACCTGAACAATAAGCATGAAGACAAGTGAAGAGTCTGGTATGCTTTGCCTCCCACCCCAAGTACTTAGCAGTGCAGTACAGGACTGAGGAAAGCACTCTGCACTGATTACATGATTGAACTCTCAATGAAGTATAGACTCTAAAAAAGTATTGACAAAATTTCTAAAATTATAAAACACTTAGCAGAGGGCAATGTAAATGATCAAAATTCATAGTAAGTTTTGGCCTATCTGATAATAGGTAATTATAATAAAAGTCAATCAAGGGAAAATAAAACAATTAACTTAATTGTTAACTTTACATTGAATACATCTTGCTCTATCATTTAATTTTGGTTCACCAAGATGCAGGTATGGGTTAATATGTCATAAGAAACTCGCAGCTCAGTACTTTTAACACATTAAAAACTTGCCCATCACATGATAAAATTGGGAGTTAATGTACAAATTTCCAGCTCTGTGCTTCCTATAGTAAAAATGCAGTGAAACAGTCAGACGTCATGTATGTTTTATCCCCTGACAGAAATCATCCTTTATATGGTCATTGTAAAGGGAAATATCTGCCTCTTTATGTTCACTTTGATATGCACCCCAGTGATTTGATACATTTTCTATAATCATTGGCCTCAGGACAGAGGAGAAAACAACTGTTACCTCCACAGTAAAACAGCTTTCTGTGATGTGTGATCCGAAAGACAGAGTAACCAGGGTTAGACTTCCTGTATCAGTGACTCAGCTGGCAGTCAGATCTCAACAGTTTCCGGAAACCTTTCCATTTAAGTCTCCCTATTGCCTTTAATAGGGTATCATTAATTTTTAGGCTCTTCGAGCCTGTGTTCTCCCTTGAAGACATTTTGTGCTTGACTACTTGTTTCTCTTGTTTCTTTATTCATATTCAGGAGAAACCTGTGTTTCCTCTAGAACAAACACTACTCTTTCTTTTTTGTTCTCTATCTCTCTTTCTCGTTCTTTCTCCCCATTCCTCTCCTCATATTCTCACAGCTTTCTAAGTAAGTTTCAATAAAACCGATCTGCTTTAACAAAAAAAGTTAACATTAATACTTAACATTCCACTTCAAGTATGATAATCAACACATTAAATGTTCAACACTGAATACTCAGTTTTCTACTTAAAACTTTCCAAAGTACTCTTGCTTATTTCATTTTCCCTTTCAAAAGGTATCTCAGAGAAATTCAGGGACAGGTTACAACACACTGAAAGAAAGATAGAACTTATGATTTCTCTTCTTAGTCTCTTCTCAAACTTTCTGTCACCTGGTCCTGCAATGGTGAAAGATTAAGTAAACGCTTCTGACATGAACACCTTAAATTTTATTAAAGGAAGCTCTCTTCTTTTAAAAAAAAATTTTATCTTATAATCATCAAATCATTAATTCCGATTATCTAACTATCCTAAATATTTTGGGTTAAAATTTGTCTTACGAGAAAAATTCCGTTTCCTATTAACTCCAAGAAACATTTTAAAGTTTATTTTCATGTATTTTTTACTCCCTTTACCTCCATAGGAATAGTATTTTTAAATTGAAGGTATAATGAATAGATGAAAGTACTTTGTAATACCTGTAAATTTCCAAATATAAAAATGTAGTATAAAAAAGGCAATTAGCAATTTACCAATGAAATAAAGTGCAATCGGAAATAATGGAAAGTTCGAGCAAACTCTACATATCAACTTTCTCTTAACTGTGCTTGACAGTAGGTTCCAGAAAAATTGCAGGGGATTGGCGGACAAAGTCTATCATAAAAATTCACATACTTGGGGCCGGGCGGTGGCGCTGAAGGTAAGGTGCCTGCCTCACCGCGCTAGCCTTGGACGGACCGCGGTTCGATCCCCCGTGCCCCAGATGGTCCCCCAGGCCAGCCAGGGGCAACTTCTGAGTGCATAGCCAGGAGTAACCCCTGAGCGTCACTGGGTGTGGCCCAAAAAAACAAACAAACAAAAAAATTCACATACTTTTGAACGTTTGCTCAGTTAAGAACATGAGTGTCTTCCTTGTATTTTGGCAGAAAAAAATAAAGTTGACTTAGCAGGATTGTAAAAATGTGAACTTCTTTCTCTTTATTCAAAGCACTAGTTTATCAGAAGATGCATCCAAAGATCTTAATTCTGAACCTTGTTTGGAAGAGAAAATTCTGACTGAACCTTATTGGTGGGAGATGCTCACAAATCCCCTTAGTACCACTTGAAAGGTGGTATTCTCACCCTGCTTCCCCAAAATACAGAGAGAACACAATGAACTTGTAATATGTTGGCCTTTCCAAATGAATTATGAGTATTGAGCTCAAATTTACTTAAGGAGGAGACAAAATTAGCACCTAAATTAGAAACCAAAAAAGTTCTAATAAATTAATCTATAAATCACACACACAAAACAACTTTTAGGAATTACTCATTGGGATAAATTGAAAAGATGAAATTGTCAAAAGGAAAGTCTGAGAAACACAGCAGGGCTTTCAAGGTAGGAATAATTTCAAATTTACAGAGCAAAACCTAAGGGATCACAAAATATAGTTTAAAGGGGGGGGGCAGGTAGAAAGGTACAAAGCTTTAACTCAATATATATAGTAGAATAAGGTCGGTTTTTAATCTTACTAAAATAAAACTAGAAGTTTTATAGGATAGGAAGGGGAATGGGCATCAGGGAGAGTGAGAGAGAAACTAGGGTGGGGAGCTTTGGTTGTGGGAAAAGTGCACTGGTGAAGGTTTTTGTACATTGTATGACTGTAATTCAATCATAAACAACTTTATCTGTGAAAAATAAAACAAAAGAATATTGGGGGTAAAAGCAATAGGGCAGGGGTTCAAAGGGAGCCTTGTCATCGCTAATGTTCCCTGAACCCACCAGAAGTGATCCCTAACCATAGATCTAAGAGTAAACCATTAGTACTGTTAGATGTTGCCCAAAAACAAAATTTAAATTTAAAATAAAATTTTTAAAAAGAAAGAAGTCTAATAGAGATAACAAAATGTTCCAGATTTTCTCCACTAGCAATTTTTACAAACCTTTTACTAAACTTACCTTATTTACTAAATCAGCCTTTACTAATATCTCCAACACTTCTTTTGTCTCTCATTGCCACCTTTCATCGGTACCTCAAAATCAGTTCCACTGATTTCCAATTTGTTCCCACTCCAATCTTTCATGAGCCACTGAACTGTCACTTTTCTACCCAAAAGCTTTTAAAAGCTCCCCGCTGCTTTTGTAGTAAAATTAAAATCTCCTGACTTACTATTTAAAGTAGTTTAAGAATCAGTATTTACCTTCTTTTCTGCCTTGCCTAAAAACATGGTGACTTCCTTTTGTATATGTCAAGTATCCTAACTGCTATACTGTGTACTTCTGATAATCTGGTCTGTGTCTTTCTACCCAGTAAACACCGGTAAAACGAATGAATACTAAATTTACTTCAGACACACATATACCCTATATATATACCTTTTTAAAACAGAACTAAATAATAAAGTATAAATTGTTTACAACTAGATTAAATAAATGCACTGCTAAGATCTCAATGAACATTTTCCTTGATAGAGGAATAGTATTAGGCCATACTGACAATTCACAGGGCTTGGAGATCAAGCCTGGTAACACTCAGTGGCCCATAAGGTAGTTCCATAGATCTTCCTAAATGGAGTCGGCCAGATGCAAGCCCAGTACTTAACAGTTTTGAGTGAATGAAAAAAAATGAAATATAGAAATTTAGGATGTATTCTATGCAAGAAATACATTTGAAGATAGTACAGGTCTCAAGGTGCTTATCGTGCACAAAGCAGACTTGGGTTTGATCCCCAGCATCCCATATGTTCCCTGAGCACTAGGATGATTTTCTAAACACAGAACCAGGAGTAAGGCCTGTCCAGCTGGGTAGGACTCAAAACCCAAAATATCAAAATTAAAAAAGCCAGGACCAAAGGGGCAATACAGTGGAACATTTGCTTTGCATGTGTCTAACACAGGCTTGATACCCATGGTCCAGTTTCCCAAGTCTCACTAAAAGTGATCCCTAAGCATAATAAATCGAACCAGGAGTAAGCCCTAACAACTCTTGGCTGTGTCACAATATACATATATATCAATGTCGGAAATCGAACCCAAATCCGTCCTGGGTCTGCCACGAGCAAGGCAAACACCCTACTGTTGTGCTATCTCTCTGACCCCTGACATTATGGAGAACTCTTTAAAAAAAAATTGGGCAAGGTTCAGAATAAATAGCAACACAATTTGAAACAAATAATAATTGTAATAGTTTACAATACTATAAATCACAAAATCACTATTCCTTTAAAATAAGGGTTATAGTGCTCGCTTTGGCAGCAGGTATACTAAAATTGGAACGATACAGAGAAGATTAGCATGACCCCTGCACAAGGATGACACGCAAATTCGTGAAACGTTCCATATTTAAAAAAAAATAAGGGTTATAGCAATAGTACAGGAGGTAGCGCATTTGCATTGCATATACCCAACCTGGGTTCAACCCGGGGCATCCTATATGGTCCCCTGAGCCTGCCAGGAGTGATTCCTGAGTAACAAACCAGGATGGGTGATGCTAGATGTGACTCCAAAATCTAAACAAACAAACAAACAAACAAATAACAAATGAAAAATCACTTAGATAGACTGGTTACCTGGTACATAGTTTACTACTGTGGCTTACCCGTCTTCATATCCTTCATCTAAATATTTTCAAATGAAAAGAGAAATAGAACCACTAGTAAAATACAGTGCCTTTCAAAAGATCCAGCTAAAATACAAATATCTGCAAAATATGTTCAAATTAAGCAGATAATTTTATGAAAGCTTTACAAATATCCATGAATGCTTTGCATCCCTTTTGAAATGTTATTCTAAAACAAAACCAACAAAAATAAATGAAACTTTTCTCAGCATTTAGACTCAGACCAGAAAGCTATGAATTTCTATATTTAGTTGTGGCTGTAAAATTCCTTGGTTCCTGGACTTTTATTTGCTATCGCCAAATAAACAAAATTAACTCGGTTTTTGATCTGAATACAACAAACACACACAGTCTATCTATCTTTTGGTATCCATCGATAAAGCATATTTGGGCAGGCATACTCAGTGATGCTCATACATTACTCTTAACACTGTGGTCAGGATTTACTCCTGGCTGTCCTTGGGGGACCACTGGGTATACTGGAAATCAGCCCCTCTATAAAGCATTTTGTTATACCTCGATAACAAGGGAGAAAAGAAAGAAATGTGTAAATTTAAAGACTTCTCACAGCTATATTGAAGGAATATTTAGATTAGTAGGAAATACTTTAAAATTTTTTTCTTACAACTTTTGGCCTCAACAGAGGTTGAGAATTAGCGTTAACAAGGAAGCAAAGAGTTGGGGCCGGAATCTGTGCTATGGGACTACAGAAGTGGTTAAGAATTCCCAGGTGCTGCTGCTCCGTGTACCATGCATCCTCAAGGACTGTGCCCTAGACACCATCATGTTCAGAGAGACTCCTGGGCAGGTTGGGGCCCACTGACACCGGGTCTAATGCTTATAATCCTGCATCCTCCTGTCGGAGAATTGCTTGGACAAAACAAAAGGCTGGCCACAGTTCCACAGCAAACAAAGAGAAACCCCTGACTCCCTCAGCTTTGGTTTGCTTTTGTTGCTGCTGTGCTTTCCCCAGCCCCCACCCACTGCTGTTGAATTCAGAAATGTAGCTTCAGTGTAAATAAGAGAAGTCAAAGAAAGAAAAAAAAAACTCTCTTTACAAAACAAGCTTTCTAAACACACCTGTTCCCTATTTTGAAGATTCTCTATTTGCACAGATATTAGGTACTGATCTGAAACCTCTAATTTGGGCCACCATTTTCTATAACTTGAAAACTTGGTGGCAGCAATTCTCAAAATTTTGTAGAGAAACACATCCAGAGGGGGCACCATACAGGTGGGAGATCCTGAGCACTGTTCCCAGAGCCCATGAATCTACAAGAAACAAAACAATAGGAATTATGATGTCAAGGTAACTGCTTTGGAGAAAAAAAAAAAAGCCAGAGTATCAATTAAAGCCAGAGTTCCCCCAATTAATTCCAAATAACCTTCAGGCCTACTACATCAATCACTGATAAAAAAATAAATGGAGTAATTATAAAACCTAGGTAGCTCCCAGAGGGTCTTAGAATCTTCTAGAATGAGCCAAGAAATATAAAATTTTAAACACAATATTTGGATGACTCCCAGTACACTGTGATCTCTCATGCAGGTGTTCAGAAGCTACTCAAAGAGAAGTGCAAACAAATAGGAGGTGACAAATGTTCAGAAACTCAAGACTGGGAAGTATCAGAGTAGACATACCTTATCACCTCAAAGAAAAGTGAATCCACAGAGCATCAAGAACTCTAGAAAAATTCCTGGTCCTAGTGAGCAATGCAATGCCATCAGAACTCAGGACGGCAATTTATTTTAAAATAGTAAGTTTAGAAGCCAGAGTAATAGGACGGCAGGGGAGCACTGAATTTGCACACAGATTGCCCAATCTGAGCTCTAGAATTCTATACAGTCCCCAAAGTACCCTAAGGAGTCATTCCTGAGTGCAAAATCAAGAGTAACACTAGAGCACTACTGGATGTGGCCCCCAAACAAACAAACAACAACAAACAAAAATCCCTCAAAAGAACCAAAAGTAAAAAAGCACCAAAAAAATTTTTTTAATTCATAGTTTTGTAAGGGAAAATGATCTACTATATTCCATGAGGCATGCTGCAGCCTGAACACAAATACACCAAAGATAACATACAAGAAGACATCATTTGTACACAGATCTAGAAATATTCAAAATTTCTTTCAAATCTCCCCCACCCGATTCAGTGATACTCAATGATGGGAGCCTGTTCTTCAACAATCTTAAACCACTAACACCTAAGCACATGTGAAATACCAAAACAAAACTCTTCCCCCACATCCCTATGCCAACGTAGTAATGAAAAGCAGCCATCAGAGCGGCACATCTTCAGACATGTGAACACTTTTTTAATAACACACGAGGAACCCCAGGAGATGGTAACAAAGCTTTTTATGGGTAAAAACTGGTTCCCACATTTTTAAGAGAAAAGCTTCTTAAAGAATATCGTACTCAAAAAAAATTGTGCCCTAGGCAAGGAGCAAGCGTAAGAAATACATAAAAATTGAAATGCTTTACTTTGACGGTGTGCTCCAAGTCTTCTTGGCAAAGCCCGTCCAAATGAGAAGGTTCTAACTTTGTTTTGTTGGCAAAAATGGAGTTAGTTCCATTAGGATAACATGAATAGCCCCGCCCCTCCCCCAAGAAAACAAGTTATTGAAGCATGAAGCATGTACTTCTGAATTCTGGTGGTTCTATTAACAAGTAGCGGTGATGATATTTAATCTAGTATCTTTTTCTCCACTTAGGAATAGTGTTTGATACTTTAATAAGGTTACTGGTGTGCTATGCTCAGTGCACTGATGTGCTACACAGAGGTGATGTGTTCATGCTCATTTTTTCTAAGCATTATTCTTTTTTTTTGGGGGGGGGGGTTTGGGTCACACCCGGCAGTGCTCAGGGGTTACTCCTGGCTCCATGCTCAGAAATTGCTCCTGGCAGGCA
>PVKC010000551.1:0-12422 GCA_004027635.1 Crocidura indochinensis | reverse complement strand
TAAAGCTGTAGCTAACAAAATAATGTATGTATAGATTGATGAATAAAGGAGATGACTGAAGTAATCACATCACTGTGCAATAGAGTCCAGGCCATAGCAGAGCAGACAGCACTGCTGCTCTCCTTGTTCTCCACAAACTAGAAAAAGGTGCCTAGAAATGAAATGGTCTGCCACCTAAACAAGTGCTGAACAAATTCTTCATTTTAAAAAAAATCAGGTTTTATATTTTGATGAACATTTCAGTGTAATATAAAAATGTTGACACAGAAAGGGAATGCCAGAGAGAGCGAGTTACAAGAGATTAGAAAAGATGTCTCAAACATATTAATGAAAAGGTTAAGAAAAAGCAAGGAGGAAAAAAGAACTCTTTCAAAGGATGATTTTCCATTAAAACTTTAGTTGATTGTGAGGAGGGGAAAAAAATCCAAGCTATTAGTCTGTAGTGTTAGGTAATAGTTTTCCTTATTTTGAGAAAACAATGAAAACTAATGAGTTACATCCAACAGCTTTAAAAAGCGAATTACTGTGCATAATTCCTAAGTCCTTACTTCGCATGCTGGATACAGTCCTTCTTTTAGTCAAGGTTTCAAATTAAGGTTATTATTTATGAGCAAAAGTTGGAGAGACATTAAGAGCTGTAACTATCCCCCCAGACTCTGAGTGGGGGAAGAGCTGCTACATTGAGAATGAATGGAAGATGTATTCCAGGCCAAATATTTAAACAGGGGTGCAAAGGATACGCACACAGCAATCCGCCCGCACCTGTCACTGCAAAATTCAACACACACAATCGAAAGGGCATTTGTGTTCACAAATCAAGTAATTATATCCCTAACTATCCATCTGCATATGCAATTACCCAGTCTGTTGCACAGAAAAGCAGATTTTTGCAGGTGTTTCTTTACCATCTTTCCTTCAAAATCCAGTTGCCCTTTATGTCCCCAAATCTGGGCACATTCCAGTCCTCTAATTGAATCTTCGTGGCACTGTGGTGAAGATCAAGTGTTATGTTTTCACATAGAGTGTTCACATACAGAAGATTTTGTAATCAAATCAGGCTCTTGCTCCCTATTACCACTTAACTAATGGTTTAATGGGCACTGTTTACACCTTAATGTTAAAGGACATGCAATAAGCTTCATGACTCCTTTGATGAGTTTGTTCCTAGGTTTCTCTGAAACATTCTACTTTTGCATAAGGACTTTCAAATTCCACAGTTAAAACCCATCATATGCCAAGCAAAGTTAAATAAACAGAATGTCACAGTAGAAGACAGAAAAGGAGCATGTGGGTTTGAGGGCAGTGTATTTAATCAAAAAGAAGCTTTCCTGAATTTTGCAATCATAGAAATTCAAATTGGAAAGTGGCTTTCTATAGTCAGAACCTGTTAAGCATTCCTTCCGGTTGGAACAAATTGTACTTCTGTGCAGTTGTATTATATATAAGAAATCAATAGCATCTCAGTGCTGAGAGCATCCAAGAACTAGTTCCCCTTGACATCCATCTCAGATCTAAGTTAATCTCAGATGCAGCTTCATAGAATCCAAAGGCTGAAGTGAATATCAGATGGTATCTGATGTCCACTATGATCACAGAAATAAAAAACAAGGTCCAAATAATGGCAGAGACAGCAAGTGTCTCAGAATTAGTTTAAAAGATTTTCCCAAATCCTTCATGTATTTAATAAATTTTCATCTTTCTTTCACTGAATATTCATTTTTTGCTATATAATTCTTCACATGGATGTTTTAAATGTTTTTCTTATATTATACTGAATATACAATTTAAACAATTTTTTAAAGTCTATTTTAAACCACAGCAGTAGCTTGGTAGTTTTGGGGGGTGGGGAATTTGAGGGCTGTTACTTTTCGTTTTGGGGTCACACTCAGCAGCACTCAGGGGTTATTCCTGGTTCTGCACTCAGAAATCGCTCCTGGCAGGCTCGGGGGACCATATGGGATGCTGGGGTTTGAACCACCAACCTTTTGCATGCAAGACAAACACCTTACCTCCATGCTGTCTCGCTGGCCCCGAAATGTTACATATTTTTTACAGAAGATTTAAAAGTCGTTTTTACGTGTTCTTTTGGGCAATATTACAGACAGCCTTTAAAGCATTATTGTTACCTTCTAAGCAAGTCTAAATATACTTGGTGTTTGCTATAAATTAACTAACTATACCCTTTAAATGCAAGATGAAAAACTAGACAGGGGGACCACAATCTGGCTTCTTACCTCCATACCAAAAAGGAGGCTGCTGGATCTAGCATATACTTTACTTGCCCTGCAGAGTATTTCTAGAGATACTGCTAAAAGACCAGGGGGTTAGGGTTGGGGGGGGGGGGGCCTCTCTCTGTCACTTATTTGTTTCTTCACTCATTGACATTACCTGCTTATAGGGTTCAGAGTCACATAGTCTTGCTCCAGACAAAATTGCTTTAGAATCATTGTTCAGGGGGGCCGGGCAGTGGTGCTGGAGGTAAGGTGCTGCCTTGCCTGCACTAGCCTAGGACGGACCACCTTTTTAAGTTCATAAACTATATGCAGTATTTCAAGAGACAAACACTATTAACATAAGTAGCACAGTTATCTTAGAAAACTGACCTAAACAAACTGAAATGATAGTGACCAGTATTTTAAAAACAAGAAACTAGATATCACCACCAACTTGCAAGGACTTTTTTAAAAAACAGTCCCTTCTGGACTGTTAGCATTTTTTTGTGTGTTGTAAAAAGTGTTCCAAAGGGAAGTCATTCAATAAAAATAAATAAATAAATAAATAAATAACTTCTTGGAGGCCAGAGAGAGAGCACAGAGGTTAAGACACTTGCTATGCATACAGTCAAATTAAGTTCAATTTCTATCACATGTTCGATCAAAAACTTCAGAGAGTGACTCTTAAGCACAGAGATCTGCTGAGTACAACTCAAACACTCCTCACCTCCAAGACTTCTCTGGTCATGGTAGTTTGGGAATCATTACCAATCAGAACTCCCTCTATGTGCTATAATTTAATGCAAAAGGTATTCAAGATAAATTTTCTATTAATATTGTTTTGTTGGATGCCATACCCACAGTGCTAAGAGATCATTCCTGGAGTGGCTTAGAGGACCACATGTGGTGCCAGGGATTGAACCCAGGTCGGTTGGCTGCAAGCAAACATCCTGCTCACTGTATTATCTTTCTGGCCCCAATGAATATTTCTTAATAGGTGGTTTAAAAGGTGATGAAAAAATTTTACAGGAGATTTAAAGATCCTAATTAAAATCATAAATGGTGTTGTGAATTATAAGAACTATACTAAAAGATAATCAGCATAGTGTATAGATTTGAGTAATTTAGTCTCTCAATAATTGTTGAGCACAGGAAACTGAAAATTTTAATCTAAAATTTAAGGTGTATTATAATCGTACAATTTAATTAAATTACCAATCAACATACACTATTCAAAGAAAAAAATCTCATTTCTACACAGAAATGGAATAGTAACTTATATGAAATTCCCTACAGTCTTACCTTTAGCTTCTGTAATTTTTGTTTGTTAAATAATTCAATTTTACTTTATGAAGCCAATGTTCTTGTATCTTTCTATCAGATCCATTGACAGCAAAAAATATTTCAGATATAGTGAAAATATTTTGATGAAACCAAGGATCTAGGAACACTGAAATATACTGAACACTATATGAGACTTCATTTTATAAATGCTTTCTTAATTTTTGACTCTGTACTCACTCACATACTTAAATATTATCATTCCTAGTTGGAACCAAAAGCTGGATTTTTCCATCTCTGACCAAAACAGTAATTTATATTAAATATTTATTTATTTATTTTGGTTTTTGGGTCACACCCGCCAGCGCTCAGGGGTTACTCCTGGCAGGCTCAGGAGACCCTTTGAGATGCCAGGATTTGAACCACCAACCTTGTGCATGCAAGGTAAATGCCTTACCTTCATGCTATCTCTCAGGCACCCAAATATTTATTCTTTATAAATAAAAGAAAAATCATCAGAGAAGAAACAAGTGAAAGTGTCAAACTAATCAACCTCATCTCTAAGCAACAAAGTCACCACAAACATCATATATCCTCTACCTAAAGAGAAAAAAAGATTCCTGGAAGAACATTGGAGAATCCAATGAAAAGTGTTTTGGGTGCACACTGAGGGAAAACAACCAATGAGAAACAAGGACCTACAATGTCTTCTAAGATTAGTATTAAGATTTAAATTTACTTCAAAATGGCTTCACTCTTCTTAAAATTATATTAAAACTAGCCCTGATGCATTTGCATTTGAAGGGCTGCCTTATACTTCTTAAACACACACAGAATTCTTGTCCCATTGACTCATGGCATTAGGGCACTACATTCACAAGGTAAAGGATAAAAGACAATATAATGCCAAACAAAAGGGTCTAAGATAGTAAGTACTGGGGAACAAGAACAGGAGAGCCACTTTCATTTGCAGAGTAAAGTATATTCACTTGCAACATTAAAACAACTCGAAGTATGCTAGACATAGAATTATTATTCTATTTCATATATGATCTTTACCCAGAGGTCGACATTCAGTCATAAACACTATATCTCTGAATGCATATAAATCTTGAAAGGAAAAGAATAATAATAAAGACTTTTTCAAGTGTCTCAGTTAAAGTTATTAACTTTGATCTTTTCAATCCTGCGTCAAGAAGAGTATCTTATTCCAATGTTTATAAAGATCTGAAGCAGATAATAGTCTTTCTTTTAAAAATAAATCCACATAAAGCAACACAATTCAGAATGGGAGTCTTTTCTTTTAAGACATTTACAAACCTTTATTAAAACTTTCTTTTACAAAGAAAATAAAGACATTTTTAGACCTAGTTCTTTGATCATCAAGAGCTCAACCACAGTGCAAATGATTATATTGTTTTAATCATCCAACACCTATTTGATTCAGACTGTTGATTCATTTAAGACAATATATTGCTTCAATGTCTTACTCTAATTGACTTTTCAAACACCTGTTTTAACATAAGAATAAAAACAAAATCAAAATCTCCATTGGTCACACCAGAATAGCCCCACAAAAAGAGTGAAAAATATAAGTACTTGAGGTTCAAATGTAGATAAGTTGGTACATCACAACACAGCAAATGTAGAATCCAATTATTTAATCTTGCTCTAAACATGAGCATGATGCAGTTTTAAAAGTTCAGAGTGTAACTAATACAAAACTGATATGATTATTTAATTAGGGAAGATATTTAGCAAGTACAAGGTTTCATGAAAGATAATTCTGTTCTACAATTTAGATCTTAAGTGAAAAACATTAATATAAAAATTCCTGGACAGCAACAAATAGACCCTTTAAAGAGAACAGGTTCAGGAAATAAAACAAAACAAAGCTAGGAAGTCATTTTTCATTTGTTATTTCAATATAACATAACATAATATAACAAAATAATAAACATGTAGGACAAATACATGAAAAATTAGGCTGGAAGTAAAGAATAATAAAACCAATAAATAAAACCAATTCTGTACAAACTAGCAAAGTCATTAAATATACAAAGGGCATACAATTTTTCTTTTCACCTGAAGCAAGAATCATGTGACCTTTTCCAGAATTCCCCATTTCCTTGGTTTAGATTCTGATAACTCTTTTCATTGCCATCTTAGCGACCATATTGTAATATAAGGTGGTTTTGCTGTTGCTATATTTCAGAACATAATGCATAGTGCTGGGTTAATGGGAAAGGGAACAAGAAAGTCACTACAACAGAAGCCTCTAAGGCACTGCAGGGAAAAAGTGAATACTCAAAGTTTTCCTACAGCTCTTTAGAGCTGCCAAGTAAAGAACCTAAATTCAAGTGCTTTATAATTGTTACAAATTGTGCCAAAGTACAGCATGCTACAATAAATTATGAAGCTTATCTAAATTATAAAAGTAATTAAACTTTCCTCAGATACTCATAATTCTGCCCTCCATAAATTCTCTGTTCATTGAATATTTAATAGCTGTGTGTTCCAGTTCAACAACAACCAAAAAAATTAAAAGTTTTATGTGGGGGAGGAAGAATCACCTTCCAAGAACAATCATGTACATATAGACATACAACATTATCACAATTCCAGAAATGCATAAAAAAAATCCTTTAAGGACCTTCAAGCCATACCAAATGCTAATAAAAATATTTATACTAGAAACAATTCCCTTAAGAGTTTTTTTTAGTTTGTTTTCCTCTTATTATTATAGACATTTGTTCTAACATGAGTTTTCTTCTACATCCCAACATTTCCTCCTGAATAAAGTCATAAATCTTGTTAGCATATTAATGTACAATCTGTTGTAAAAATAGCAAAAATAATGAAAGCAACAGCAATTGGTCTTTGCCTTTTGAAACCGAGCCCCAATTTTTTTTATATACCCTAAGCAATAAAACACATAAAGGGCTTTATCAACTGAAAATACAATATACTAGACTGGAACACAGCTGCTCTTCAGAATCAAACTGCGTAGAAACTATAAAATGACTTCTTTTTTAAATTTAAAGCGACCAAGACGTATGTAAGAAGACGACTGCTTTTCTAAAGTCAAATTTAAAGAAAAATTCAAAATGGCATCTTGAAGCACTTAAGAAAAATCTCTTCTCAAAAATTTGAACCATGAGGCCAGAGAGATAGCATGGTGGTAAGGCATTCGCCTTTCATGCAGAAGGACGATGGTTCGAATCCTGGCATCCCATATGGTTTCCTGAGCCTGCCAGGAGTGATTTCTGAGCATAGAGTCAGGAGTATCCTCTGAGCAGCACTGCCGAGTGTGACCCAAAAACCAAAAAAAAAAAAAAAATCAGCCACATTCCTAATGGGACCAAATCAACCAGGTAGTATGTGAATGAGGAAGAATGAGGAAGAAAACCATTGTTCTATTACAAATCTCTTACGTAATTAACCAATGTGATAACATTAAGAAATGCATATAGGTTAATGCATGTAGCCGAAATTTGTAAAATGTTAGCCCAGGATTCAGTTTGAATTTTTTGGGAGGTACCTGGTGACCCCATCCTAAATCTGGCACTTCTATTTCTGTATATATCCCAATTTAATAAAAAAAATCATTTTATAAACAGAAATAGAAATGAATCTGAATAAGATCTATTTGTGCAATTACCATTTCTAATAGCCAATTATGTGTCCTTAGCTGAACAGATAAATAATACATTTATAAACATTTATCAATCTTGTCTGTGAGGAACAGAGAAGAAATCAAAAGAGCAGTCTATCAGATATAGAATTAAATTTTCATTATTTCATTTTTTTCAAAAGCAACTACAATATTTGTCTTTAATAATGTTTTATATTAAATTATTAATATTCTGACTTAGATATTTAAAACAAATGGAAATCATGCTAGTTATTAACTTGTAAATCACTCATTTAAGCCCAAAGTTCAGGATGTCATATCATTTACCTGGCTTTTTTTATTATGTAATAAAGAAAGAGACCGGTGCTAAAATAAATACATTTTTAAATATTGATTATTTTAGCACTGAGTATTTTTAAATGTTATACAATATCATACAATATGGAAGGGAATGGAAATTATAACTGAATTTCAAAACAGCATGAGATTCTAAAATTTCCATGAACTTCAAGAGACATCAGAGGTTCCCAAACTTATCTGATCTACCACCAGCTTTGCAGGGAGGAATAAAAATTTCTCAGCATCCTCTCATTGCACCAGAGATAACTACCAACTCCTGGGGGGAATTTTGCCCTTGGGGAGCATTATTCCCACTTTGGGAAACACTTGCTACATGAAACTGGAAGAGGGAGAAAAAAAAAACCCTGACATCCACATGAATACCAAATTAATTCATTATGATCAGTGCTACTACAATGAACACAAAATTAATTCATCACAGTGGAATACACAAAGCACTACCCACTTGTTATACCTACTGACAAAAAATAATAGGATGATTATCCTCCACTGGGGTGACACACGTGGCCATGGGCACTGCCAGCATGTCAGTCACATGAAACTGTTTTCTTCCCTGGTAGTCTTACCAATGTGTCTTTGCAAGAGGTTCTAAATCAGTGACAGTAACTAAAGTGTTGGTTGGTGAAAGCCTAACTTGCCAACAGTTCTCCTAACCTCCATTGCTCCACAAAAGGCTGGGGTTGGAAAGATGCAAGAACCTAACTAAAAACAATATAGCAGTTTAGAGTTCTGCATTTTTGACCTTGACCTGACTCTCGCACACTCCTGACAGGGCTTCCTCCACCCTTCAGGTTATAAGCCTAGTCTCTAAAGCATGATCACCTTCAGGAAAGAAGGATTACAAAGCTCCCTCCTGTATGGATCAGGCACTCTTAATTCTTGATAGAGTCAGTTAGTTATCCTCTCCTTATTATTGATTAATCTAAATCTCAAACTCCTCAAAAATCCTTTTTTAAACATAAGAGCACTTGAGCAGTCATCAAGGGTCTGAGGAATAGAAAGGGGTTCTGACACAAGACATCAAAAACGTAGAAAGTTCTCGAGACATTCTCCATAGTAAAAGAGATTGGTTGCTGGCTTTTCTTCTTTCTCCCTCAAGATTAGAGATGTACCTACAACCTCAGGAAACCAGCCTGGTGCCTAAAGGGTGTCTTCCCTCAGCCACCTGAATGCAAATCAGCATATCAGCATTCGGAAAGTTCTATGGAAGAGAGCTCTTTGTTGAGATGCAGAGTTCTCCTTAATAATAGCAACATGTGAAGGGGTGTGCCTATTCCTTCCTGCTGAACACGCCTCCCAAAGCCAAAGGATGCTTAAGAACTCTGGGCAGCTAGAATATATAATTCTCATATACCTGTGAACAAGATTAAGCTAAAGGAAATTCTTTATCTTCCTCTCGAAGTGAACTAAGTTTTGTTTGGTGTTGCTTTCTCCCCTCCACAACCCCACCACAGTAATTTTCAGACTTTTTAGAAATCTGGTTCAAGGAACATGAGCATAAATGAATCTAATAATAAAGAGCTCCAGTTTGATGTCACAGTTTGTTTTAAATAAACTTACATTTTTCAGGGTTGCTTTTCTTCTCCTTTGCATACCTATCTCCTTTCTTTCCTCTCCTTTTTCCTTCCTTTGGAGCCCATGTTGTCTCTTGAACATATCTCTCTGTTTCTCTTCCTCTTAATAAGAACTGTTTTATTTCACACAAAAAAAATTATTCGGAAATAATCAGGCAATCGGAAACTCAAGAGATGGCCACTCTGCTTAACCACTCTTCATCTGTATTACTTAGGTTTTATAGGGTGCTAACATCTGCATATCAGATATGTGGTTCTCACATCAGAAAAGATTAATCTGCCACAATGTGAAAGAATATTATATTCCCACCTAAGGTTACCATCCAAAACCTTAATAGAGACAACAGGTTTAAGTTGTGAATTATTAGTTGAGGAAGGGACTGAGAAGACAGGTATGAGATTTTTAGCAGAGGACAAAGCACCTTGTAAAAGAAAACTTGAAAACAACTTTCAGTTATCATTGACTCCATCATTCTACTTAAGACACAAGTCCTAAAACTTGACTATCCATTGGAATCATTCAGATAGTCTTTATAATGTTCTTATTTTATTGGGAATGAAATCAAGACTTAGCATTTTTCTAAGGTCCCCAAGTAAATCTGCAAACCACTGCTCTGGAGACGAGATGGCCAGAGATCAAGTGCACAGGGAAAGGTGGTCATACTGGGAAAGAACAGAAGTTAGTAAGTTGTTCTTAGCCTTGGCTGGTATCAGAATCCCATTAAGAACTTTCACTGAAATGTGGACTCTCAGACTCTACCCCATATTGTAATGAATCACTTATTTCCAGAAATAAGGTTCAGGATTTTGTATTTCTTTAATCCTCGAGCACATTTTGACTGTTATCTAGGGTTGAAAACCACTGACCTCCACCAAAATCTCTGAAGTTCTTATCCCTAACTTGATTGATTCACAGTAAACACTTCATGTTTAGATGGGCAATTTTACCCTGCCTAACAGAAAATAAGGAACTGCAGGGGGAAAGGGTGGAGGAAGGGAAAAGTATTTAAGAAAAAAATAAAGAGAAAAGAAATTTAAGTGTCCTCTAAGCACCCACGAGTCTGCTTCGTAAAGTGCTGATAATGAGCAAAAAGACCAATGAAACTAAATTTTGTACCAGTTCATTTCAGCACATCCTGTTTATACGACTATTTAATGAGTCATTCAGCCAGGATGATTTTCTGTCTGAATATGTTAATTGCCATTTTTTTTCATAGCTCTCTATTAAACAGAACAGATAAAATAGGCATGCTCATGATTTTAAACCCTATCAGTGGTTCACCCTCAAAGGAGCGGGCAGTAGGAGTAAATAAGAGAAAATGGGTGTCTGTGTGTGCGTGTATGTGTGTGTGTGTTGTGTGTCTAATTCTTTTAACATATATTGGCATTTGGGACCCCGCTTCAATTCAAAAGCATATGTTAGAGTTAGCATTAAAGAGAAAATGAAATGAGGTGGTTCTCCCCCATATGCCACTGATTTCATTATATCACAAAGAATTAGCTCAAATAACAGGCGACAATGTGAAGCTACTTGCTAGTAAGTTTCCCCACTTTTAGAAATAAGTATATTTGGAGAAAGAGAAATAGAAAAGTCTTGCTCACACTAATGTTCATTAAGTGCATCACATGTAAATAAGTTCTGTAAGTCAATAAACAGTATTGTTACAAGGGAGATGCATGGAAGATTTAGGAAAAAGAAAAAGCTATTTAATATTTTGGACTTTATTGACTGAATGAGTAAGAGGATTTTGATAAATTTCATATTTCATTTGTTCTCGAAGATATCAAAATTTCCTAATCTTAAATCAGAACCATCCATTCTAGAAAGTGAGTGAAATTCATCAGTAAAAATAAAATCGTATTTTTATCCCTATCATCATTTAATAAATCAAACCATTCCTAATATTCATTTTAGCATTTATGCAGTTTCCAGAGACTTAATTTTAATTTTAGGCATTTACATTAAACAAATTACATATAATTATATTGCACTTGGAAGGGAAAAAACCTTAAGGCGATGATAACATATTTTACTCCTAATTGCTTTATTTACAAATATTAAATGGTCATATTAATAGTGTTCTCGATGGCTTCTTGGCATCTGAAATGTTTCTTAAGTGAAAATAAAGCAAGCAAAAATATGAAACTCCAGTGGCAAAGGTTTATTGGTCTTTGTATCTCATTAAAGGGACTTTATAAATCACATTTGTTCCTTTGAGTAGCAACTAAAGCCACTAAAAAGGACAGGTTGGGTTTTAAAAGAGACAGATCTGATCTAAAGGGAACACATTTTACTGTAGAGAAATAAACTGAGGAAACAGTTTGCAGATTAAAAAACCCTTGAAAGGAAGCATCATCTTTGGGAGGAAAAAAATCTTCGCTGAGGAAAACAGCTGGAAACAGGAAGCTTTGGGGCTTTCATCCAGCAGCTTTGATTCCACTACATCCCCGTATCATGAAAAGGCAAGGAGGCTGACTTCAGCTGCGCTGTCTTTCAACAGGAGGAGGAAAAGGCTTTGTGGTCTGTGAGCAGCCCCATGCAGAACTCTACCTCACCTCCGTCACACAAACACTGACAATGAGGCAGAAGAGAAAAATTGGACATAGTAAGTAGCAACTCAAAAATAAGATTTACGTTTTTTATAATGAAAGAATCTGCCATATAACTATTTTCCTCAGCCGTTCTCAAATGGATTTGAAATCCCCTAAGGGGAAAAAACTAAACAAATAAACATACTAATTATGAAAAGTAGACTTCTCTGACTTAATTTTTTTTATTCTAAAAAGAAGATAGCTTTAATATCTCATCAGTGTCCTCTGACAATACTTTATATACTTGAATCTGAAGACTTGAGTTCTCTTTTTACTATATTTCTAATCCAAAGTCCTTAAACTTGTCTATGGAGCATGTCATATAGCATGGTACCATGAAAATGTTTTTCTCTTAAAGTTATCATGTCATTTAAAGGACAATGTAGCACAAAAAGAGGAAGTTTAGATTAGAAGTTTAGCTCTTCCTTGGTAACCAGATAAAGCAGAACCCCAATAAACAAATCACACAAACTCAATACATACAACTCAAAACTCATTCTTCCATTGCTATTTTAGGTTGCCTTTTAAAACAAGGATTACCAAGCCAGACAATATAGAAAAAATGTCAGCTAATAAAATTCTGACTTTGAAATCTGTAACTATATTCTACTACGTATATGGCATCTATCTCATATTTTCACAGATGTCATGACCCACATACAAGGAAAAGAACTTCCGTAGAAGTTACATGCAGTTTAAGGTTTTAACTAATTCTTTTCTTCCAGAAGCTATTTCTTTTTTTTTTTTTTTTTTTTTTTTTTTTTTTTT